>CATIWF010010261.1:0-32673 GCA_949630135.1 Balakata baccata | reverse complement strand
TGATGGATTTTCGGTACTTGATCATTAAATTCTCTAGTGTGTTAACAATAATTATAAATTAGTTTTTATAATAAAATTGTTGAAATATGATCATTAAAGAAAATCAGCAAGTATCAAGGTATAAGATATAATTAAATTAATTGGACATTTGAGATATTAATTTAATTATCGATATTGTATAAAAGATTACTAAGTAAATAAATCAATGTGGCATGGGTCAAATTTATATTAATCCCTGACAACATACAATTAAGGAGTTTTCAGTCTTTTAGTAGAATAATTTGAAATTAATAATTGAACCTATTTAATTATAGGTAAATTATTGGTAACCACTATTGTATGTGCCTATATGATTCCCGGACTAGCTCATTTAATTGATTGTACCATTACATATTTTGCCAATTAGCAAGTTGGGCCTCGAGTCCATAAGTGAACAAAAATTAATATCTTATTGAATAATATGTGGAAAATAATATTTATTAGATAATTATTTTAAATTTTAGAAATTCTAATTTAATTAGAATTAAATTTAAAATAGATAAATTATCTCATAAGAAATTTTATCATGATTAAAAATAATTTAAGAAATAAAATTAAAATCATTTATTTATTTTCTATTTAAATGAAAATAAGATAATAAATGATTTTTTATCGTAATTAACAAATTCTATTCAAAATAGAATTGTAAATTGTAATAAGAGTCAATATCTACTTAGAGATATTTCGACTTTGGTATTTTTAAGTTTATTGGTTACAAACTTAAGAAAAGATATATTTTTTTGGTGGAAGAAAGAGTTTTGCAGAGAAAAAGTGAGAAAGAAAAAAACATTTTTTTGTTATTTCAATAAGAAAAATTAAAGCCATCACAATATCAAAAAGCTAAGAGAAAAAAAAAATTTCTATTTTTTTTATTAGTTTTGGCCTTAATTATTCAAATTGTTAATTATTTAATTTTGTAGTGCAAGAGGTGTCCACCCATCTAGTGCAATCAAACTTGAGAATAGCTCAGAAGAATATCGTTAGCAAAATCTTGTGTGCACGTTAACCTCTATCATCAAAAGGTACGATTTCTACTAATAAATTATTTTGTATATAATATGAGACAGACTCTTTTGAGGGAATTTTTCCGCTGCGTTTTATTTGATAAAATTGTTTTATAAAAATTTTTTATAAATTTTAAAATATCCCCTACATACTTGAGGGATATATTGGATATACTCTTGAGAATTCAATAAGAATACCTTAGGAATTCTTTGATAATTTACCAGAAGGAATTTCCTGGAAATACTTTAGATATACATTAGCAATATTTCGAATATACTTTTGAAAATTCCATAACAGTATCTCGAGTGTAACTTGAGAATTCTCAAGGAATTCAGTGTAAAGAACTTCCTAGGAATACCTTCAGTATACTTCGATGCAAAAGACCGCAGTTATTACCATTTATTTCACATTTCCAAATCAAATCACAAAATCAATACTGACTTACTACAAATCACAAAATCAAAACACAAATTACAAGTAAAAAACCATACTCTGTCAAGTCCATATCCGCTGGCCAAATCAAAGCAAAATAACACCATCTACCAAAAAAGTGAGAGCACATTAGAACAAATTAGTTTTCTGGGCATCACTCATCGTATCGTACGAAAATAACATGTTCTCTTCCCTGCCTTGAATATATATATATAGAAATTTGACACAATTACTCTTTTCTCTATATATTATAATATTTTTACTTCATAATTTTAAAACTACCAAAAAAACTCTTCAACTAATTTTTCTTTCAAAAATTACGCCTTTGGAAATGTTTCCATCTAAAATATTTGCAATATTTTTAATTATTATTAGAATCCGTAATTGTACCAATCACTCCCAATTTTCTTACTCATAGAAAATTACCTTATACATACACATGTTTTGTATATTTTCAGTATTGTAAATATATAATATATGTTTTGTATATATTTATATTTGTTTTTTGATAAATATATCTATATGTTGTTCAAAATATTAAATATACATTAAAAATATATGACAAATATATGATACATATATCTATAGTATTGTGTAAATATTAGTATATGTTTTGTATACTTTTATATTTTTATTTTTGACAAAAATATCTTTGTGCTGTCTAAATTATTAAATATATTTAAAAAAATATATGACAAGCATACGATATATCCAAAAAAAATTGTTCACGGTATTTATATTGCATATATTTTATTTATATTTTTAAAATATGTAGTTAAATTATATTCAAATTAGAGAATATATATATATATATATATCCTAAAAATAGGATTTAAATTAATAGAGTTATAAAAGCGATAAAGTTATCATTTACAGGCGTAACTTGATGGTTGTGGCATATCGCCTGAAGCCTATAAGGCTCAAATTCGATTCCCTCTCCCGCTTTGTAACAAAAAAAAAAAAGTAAAGAGAAAAAAAAGAGTAAAAATATCTTTTAATTTAATGAAAGATTTTAAAAGTTCAAAATTTAAAAGAGGCATTAAAAAGTTTTTTCGTAAATAAAGGAGTATAAAATG
This sequence comes from Balakata baccata, assembly GCA_949630135.1. Lineage (NCBI taxonomy): Eukaryota > Viridiplantae > Streptophyta > Magnoliopsida > Malpighiales > Euphorbiaceae > Balakata > Balakata baccata. The sequence goes on along the minus strand of CATIWF010010261.1, from coordinate 30,121 downwards.
TATTTTCTTCTATACATTTACTGTTATTCAGCAGAAAATTTTTTTTAGGAAATATTAATACAATATATCAAATTTTAAGAGTACTAATACAATTGATTAAACTTACAGAAATACTAATATAATAGATCAAATTTCTAAAAATAAATAATAATTTTATGTTTATCATTTTGCTGCAATTTGAAGTCTTTCTAACAAAAGACGCATTGATAGAATATAATAAAATAAAGGAAATATATCATATATTTTTTAAATATAAAAAAATAATAATATAAAGTGTTAAATAATAATTTTTCTATAAAAATTTTTCAAAATAGTTAATCAAATGGCCCACTGAGACATGAAAGGTGACATGCTAAATCTGTTTAAGACTAAACACAAAATCAACATCTATTTACAACATCCAACATAAAAAATTTTTTTAGCAAATAATCAATAATAGACTAGTAGATTAATTGTTGTATTCAAGCTAAATTAAAAACTGTCTACCTATATTAAACATAATAACCGGCATCACCTTGTGATTATATCAAAACTTCAATTTCCCAAGTTGTCTAATCTATTGAATTTCCTTTTTCACTATCTATGTCTTGGGATAATTAAATTTTGGCCAATTATGTGGTACACTTGCACTTTTAGTGCACAAAATATTTAAAATTATTAGGTCTTCAATTTTTAATCTAAACCTTTAATAATCAACAATTGAGATTAAAAGTTAAAGATCTAATAGTTCTAAATGTCAAGTGCACCACAAAAGCCCTATAATACCCCTTTACTTTACATTTGATTTGTAAGGTAAATGGACATTATCTGTATATCTGTCTTAAACAATTTGTCAGATTAAAATACTTATATATATTTTTCTCTTTTATTATTATTATTATTATTATTATTATTATTATTATTATTATTATTATTATTATTATTATTATTATTATTATTATCTTTTTTTTCATACCTATAACTATTTAATTGGTTAATAAATGTATACTATAAAAAAATATTACTTTATATCTTGATATAAAACATATATTTTTACACTGGAATTTCTACTTATTATTGTATTCATATGCCCCACTACATACACTACATGAGAAAATCTTGATAATATATTACAATACTTCTTCAAAATATACCAAAATAAATTTGGAGCTTTAAGCTGTTGTACGTCTGGATTTCCTTCTTCTTATGATAATCTAATATTTCAGACTTTTTATCCCTGCATGAGAAAAATTTACCCGCGCTAAACTAATAGCTTAGTGGTACTTCATAGGATAAAAATCATATATACGATACATTCATAAATTTTATATATATCACAACATAATATAAATATCGCGAATAATATTTCACATATTAAATATACTATGTAATTTAACTTGTAAAAATGAGATCTCATTCTTTCATTATCTTTATTTATACCATTTTCTTTTTATTATTTTTAGTCAAACCCCTAATACCTGTGTTTGAACTTATTAGTAGGAATTTGTCATTTCTGACCTTTTTATAAGATTGTCATTCCCGACACTTGAATTTGTTCCCATTACCTGCTTTTTTTTCCGATATTTCTATTTCTGGCTTTTATTATTTTTATAGCACTCGTTTCTTTTTTCCTTTATTGTCATGTCAACCTATTTTCTATTCTAGTTCAAGCCTAGGTGTGTTTAGGCTTCGATATAATTATTACCATTATCGGATTATTGACATTATATATATACTTATGAATATGAGTTGCCTATATGAACAATTGAATATCAAACAATTAACAATTATTACATGTAAAATATGTCATATATAAAGAAAATACCACAAAATAAACTTTCTCATGTATGGTAGATTTAGGCCCTGGGTTTTTGACCCAATTTCGGCCCATTTACACTTATAATACGACTTTGTAACCTTCTAATATTTTATACCTTATTGTCTTAGCTTTAAAATGCTATAAAAATTAACTCAATTCGAGTTTTCTACTAAAAGTTATAGTCAAAATATCGGATAGTGTTCTAATACTTTTTACCCAGCATTTTCATAGTACTCTTATGTCCGAGTTTTTGTAACCAAACTTTAACCTAGATACAAGATGAATTTCAATTTATAATCTTCATAACATTTTTAGCTCTATGTCTTATCTATTATTTCCAATTTGTTTAAGGACAATTCAACCAATACGGACTAAGTTATGGTTAATTTAATTAGAATTGTTCTAGTGTAAATGCAACAGGGCACTTGTAGAGTTCATTGCAATTCAAGTATTTCAATAATCTAATTCATTCATATCATATCCAAAATTTTCAGATCATATCACCATGCATAAAACTCATTATTTTATATTACTTTACCACAAAATTATATTGGCAACCATTTTTCATATAAGGCATTTTCCAAGTCACCATACAAACTTCATATTTTATGGCATGCAAAATTTTTATCCAAGAAGCACTTACCTATACAGCTCCAAATTTTTCTCTTTTCCTTCTTTTTCTTGTCTTACTAGATAGCCTTTTCCTTGCATTCGTCTACTTCTTAGTGGCTACTTGTTTGGCCTTAACAAAAAAAGAAAACAATATGTCACTAAATGATACATTCAACCATTGTTTATGCATAAAAATTAAGTAATGATCCTAATGCTCCTCTACTCTTTTTCATAACTTCATTTTTTCCTCTCTTTACCTTATTTAAATTCATATTAACCTAATGTCATTCCCTCCATTTAGGATAATCAAAATAACCTCATCCATTCCAAGTCTTTTTCTATAATATTCAATATCAACTAGTCATATACCTAACATCAATACTTCTAATCATCTTCCTAAACATATCCCCATTATAGGGCAACCCCTTCCTCTTCATTTTAGGTTATGTTTCATTTATTTATAAGTCACAAAATTAACCTTCATGGTCATCCAAACTAAATTTCAACATAATCCAACTCAATCCTACACTTCTTTCCTTTCCAACACAACTTCACAACTTTAAACAAAACCCTAATCTAATACTTTGAATCACAACATCCAATTACAAGGGTCTCAAATATATGCAATAAGGTTGAATTTAAGAAAAATAAACTCATCTCGATGGATCTCTAAGCTTGGCCAAAATTTATCTTTTTTCTCTTCTTTTCTTCCACTCTAACTCTCTTTTATGATAAAAACTTCTTAATTAATTGATTTCTCTCTCTTTAATTCTTCTTTTCCACTATTTTAGAAGCTTAATGAAATAAAAAAATTGAGGGTTTGGAAAGGGATTGGTCAGCCAAAAGGAAGAGAAGAAGAAGATGATGATGACTTTTTGGATATGTGAAGAAAATGCTACCAATTTTGACCTGTATACTAAGTTTAGGGTTTGTGGGTTCAACTAATTAGTTTAATCACTCTTTCTACTGGTCCATTAATTTAATTAATCTAGATTAAAATTTAATTATGAAAAATTCTACTTGTACCATAAATTTTCTATTTCTTACAAATTTTTCTCTAATAATTTTGATAATAGCGTTTTGGTCCATAAGGAAATTTTTAAATTTTTCCTAATTCATCCACCAATCTTTTAATTTTATATTATTAATATCCCTACTTAGTTTTCCTCATAATTTATTTTTTTATGGGTCCAAATTTAGATTTTGACTAGATCGGCGCTCCTAACTATGGTCACGCGCGATCGGAGCCTAAATCGCTGGACGTTACAAGCCTTCTTAAATTTAACAATATTCTCGCCATTTCATTCTTATTGTTTAACATTTTTTCACAAAAATAAAAAATGCTATTTAATAGACATAATTATAGGTATAAAGTCACTGTATTATCCTCTTTTAAAAAGACTAAAAATAATAATGGATTATATTAGGGCAAAAAATTATAGACTTTCACTTTTGTTTCAAAATAAGTATATTTTTTATTTTTTAACTATTAAATACACATATTTTCAATTTTATATCAAATGTAGTTTCGAGAATAATTTAGTTTGGTTTGATAGTGATGTGACACTTCGAACTTGTTTTTTTTATCTAGTTATATAGACAGCTCCTATATTGGAAATACATATGTGTTGATCTAGTTATGTCTACGTAGATCTAGACTTCATACGACTAGTTATGACAAAATATATTTATTGCAAACTCAAAGTCCTTTGATATTTAGTTCTGCTACATCTATGTATTTTTTAACTACTATTACACTATTTCAATAAAAATTATCATATTAGTTTTAAAAAAAAATAAATGCTACATATTTATTTTAATACATGTCAATAGTATCAAATTAAAAAAAAGAGATAGGTTTAGAGTGTTATGTCATTGCCAAAAAAAATTAAATTATTCTCAATGTTCCATTTGATATAAAATTGAAAGCATGTATATTTAAAAGTTAAAAAATAAAAAATATGATTATTTTTTTATAGAAAAGTAAAAGTTCATAGTTTTTTTTTTTTTATGTAATTTGCCCATTATATTATACCACTTACATTCCAAACTAATTGTCTCCTTTTTAAATTAAAAAAAGAATTCTAATTATTTGTCATTTTTATGTATCTAATATGACATTAATTTTTTCTTTCCCATTTTTTCTTTTTGTTAATTTTATCTATATAATTAGTTTTACAATTTTCTATATCTTTTTCTGATTTTGAATATATCTATAGAGAGGTAATTTAGTCTCATTAAATTTTTTGTTCTTGTAATTAAATCTATCAAATGTTTTCTCAATCTCAATGCAACACTAAAAAGGCTCAATTAGTTTGGAACCGAGAAAGTAATTACTTCAATAAAACTTATTTATCTAAAACCAAGACATAGATAAAGTTGGAAAAAAAATTATTTTTATTAGTAATTTAAAAAGTGAATTACAGGACCGTTGGAATGAAATAAAGGGACTATCGTATAAGTTGACAAAATTACTATTAGGCTGCTAATTAAAGAAATAATTTCGTTTTAGCAGCCTCTATATATCACTAGTTAATAAAATCACAAGGATGAGTAATTCCTGAAGAGGTAGAATATGAACGTTGATGTGAGATGACGGTTAGCTAAATATTTTTTTTATAAATAAAGTCAATGCTCCAATTAAATTTTCTTTGCATGGAAATATTATTATAAAAATAATTCTTATCTAAATATTGAGGTAATAGATGAGCTAGTAATATGTTGATTTTATATTGAATCTAAGCTAGTTGATCATAATCAATTAAATAAGTTATCAAATCCTCAACTAACTTGATTTAGATTGGTTTAAATTTTAATTCAATTTTTCTACTTTTGTATTCAAATTATTAATATGTTAATTAAATATAGATTCATTAAGTCATATATATATATATATATATATATTCACTTTGGAGATCTGATACGGTTATAAGTATATCCGGACAAGAGAGACACTCAGTTCTCCAAATTTTTACGGGCCGTCGATGGCACACCGGACACAAGGCGATGTGTGATGCTCTTATATATATAATTGAACTGTTCAAATTGAATTATTCACTAACTGCCATGACTTTCATAATATTCTTAAAAACTGAAAGAGTAGACAGTTGTTTGTTCTTTGCTGTTGAATTAGATAACCTGCAAACCAAAAGCATGAAGAAGGGAAATTGTAATATGGTGTTAAATCCAAATTTATACATGAGGAAGCTAATAAATTATGGAATTGGATACTTTCTTTCTAAGAAGAATCCTGTATTAGGTGTCCAGCAATTATTTTCAACTTAATTGGGTCTGAATGTGGGTTTACAGGACAGGGCAATGAGTTTCCAAGTTATTGGGTTTCTTTCTTCAGCCCTAATCATTAGGAAAGTTGGCAGGCTAACAAAGAATTATCTTTGCTGAATAGTGACTAAATCGAACCACATTTGAGAGTGACAATTTTATTCCTTTAATTTTTTTTTAAAAATGAATGTAATATTATGTAAATGTATATCATTTTTTAATATTTGCCCCCTAAAATATATTACAAATATATTTTTATACCCCAGATTTAGGCTTTTGATTCTTTATCTTTCTAATTTAGATATTCTAACTTCGGCAATTTGACTAAACTATAAATATATTAAGGGTCTTCTAATTTTGGGGTTTAACAACCAGACTAATCAATCATCTCACCTATCATGAAATTTTTACGACAAAAGTGGGAAGTCATGGGTTTAATATCAAACAAATATTAGAGGGGTTTAGCCTAATTGAAAACAATCACACTGATATTTGCTGATGGAAAATTCTGGGGCTGATTGAATAAAATGAAATCCTCGCAGCTCAACAAGTTAAAGCGTGCAAGCCATTATTAGGCTTGTGACGTTGATCTGATCAATTTTGCATAGTTGGTTAGATATCAAAATGCTTATAGGAGTAAATTTCAAGCTCGCAACTTGAGAATTGTGCATCCTGCATTTGACCAAGTTCTTTCATGGGGATATAATGAGAGCTTGATGGGGAATAGCCATTCCCCCAAGCTGTTCCTTTCAACTAACTGTCATAACTAATTGGAACTTATTAACCAACCAGTCTCCTCCCCCAAATTGCTTCAATAAATAGAGCTGCTCCCCTGAAACCTGTGGATATAACCCAAAAGCTGAGAAGGGATCTAAAGGTTTCTGTGCCATGCCTAACGACGAATCAGCAACCTCTGGCATACTCTCCCATCTTCTAGGAGAAAAATCTGATTCTGAAACAACAGAAGTTAATAACTCCGAAGGAAAACATGTTCACAAAACAATAAAAAGCACAAACATCCTAGCCAACCATTTGCCAATAGGAACTCTTCTTCTTTACCAGCTTCTATCACCAATTGTGACAAATCAGGGTAACTGCAACACATTGGACAGGGCCTTGGCCACCATACTAGTTGCACTCTGCGGAACGTTATGCTTCCTGTTAAGTTTCACCGATAGCTTCAAGGATAAGAAGGGGAATGTCCGTCATGGAATCGCCACAGTCCATGGCTTGTGGGTCATTGGCGGATCATCAGAACGACTTTCCCCTCAAGATTCAGCAAAATACAAGCTCCAGATTATCGATTTTCTGCATGCATTTATGACTCTGCTTGTATTTGCATCAGTTGCACTTTCCGATACCAATTTTATTACATGCTTCTACCCATCACCCACGGCAACAACTCAGTGGATTCTTATGGCATTCCCTATTGGGATTAGTGCTGTTTGCAGTGCATTGTTTGTGGTTTTCCCTACCAAGCGCCATGGACTTGGCTTTCCCGTCTCTGACGATTAATTAGCACAGCAGCATATATTTGTTATTATGTGACTGCTATGTCTCCATCATCTTCAACTTAATTTCCTTGCCGGTAGAATAATATTTAGTCCATGCAATCTACGAGGCACGGACACTTCAACTATATAGTGTATCACGTTTCCGATATGTTTCCAACATCAACACAAAACATTCTAGATATGTTTTGTCATTTTCAAAAAATTAGAAACATTTATTTAAGTTAAAAACATATTTTTTCTTTTTAGAAAACCTAAAATTTATATGTAACACTAATTATTGCTCAATATATCTGATTGTATGTCATTTTTATTTAATTCATATAAAAATAATAATTTGTAATTATATTTTTTATATTTATTTATAAATTTACCCATATATTTTTAATATTTACATGTTTTCCCTATATTTCCGTATCTAATACTTTTTATAAATCGCATTTTCCACTATCTATATCGGTATTTGTATCTATATCCATGTCTGTGTCCGTATTACATTGCATGCAATTATAAGAATTAATATTGGCCTTTTTGCTTCATGGCCTTTCACAATTTACCCTAACAGGTAAATATTTCTTTCTAACTCATCAGAACAATAAATGAGACCTTCAAAAGCTGGTAGTGCCCTGTGTCACGGGCCCACACACTTAGAACCGCGTGGCGCTCACTTGGGTTGTATTCAAGCAAGCCAGCTAAGGGTTATTACTCTAATTCTGCACATATAAGATGAGACACGGGTTTGATTCGGAACAACAACCGAATAATCGATAGCATTTGTAAGCACGGTATGATAGCATAATCAAGATAACATGTCAATATAACAAGCGATCATATAAATATAGCATCACATCAAAGAGGCATAACCACACAAAGAAAGACATAGAAATAAGTAGAAATCGGGTTAGTATTTCATTATATGCAATTGAGCATTACAAAGATGGCCAAGCCATTATATAATGTTTGTGTGCGCAGGGGGGCAACCCACAAGGCGAACGGGCCCGTCAAGCATCCGATCCGAGCAACTAGTCCAATTGGTGACTAGTCACTCCCCCCTAAAAAGCATTAGGGGCATGTTGGGACTTGGTAGTAGGAAACATGAATATGTTCCACCCAGCACCCTTTTGAAATAACAAAAATAAAATTAATTTTGAAAAGATTATTTCACCATTTCATTACAAGATTCTTCCCCCATTACAAGATGTCCCCCTTTACACTCTCCCCTACTCAAATAATCGATGTCCTCATTGACTGAGTCTTTAAGAAAGTGTCGATCTGTGGATTGGAGGATAAGTCATCGGCTTTTTTCCAAGTGGTTTCCTCTTCACTTTAGCCTTTCCACTTCACTTTAGCCTTTCCACTTGACTAAGTATTCTTTGAATTGTCGTTGTCTAGATGACTGCATGCGTTCTGCTAGAATCTCTTCCACTTCTTTGGTTGTTAGTGGCTATTTACTGATGGTCAGTCTGATTGCTTTATTGCGGTTGACATCTTTCTTGTCTGGGTGGTATGGCTTCAAGTTGCTAACATGGAATGCAAGATGAACTTGCATCCATTATGGGAGCTCAATCTTAGAAGAAACTTGTCCCACTTTAACAACAATAGGCACTGGACCTTTATATCTCCTCACTAATCTTCTATCTCGATTGCGAAGAAACTGCAATTGTTCTGGTAGTAACTTCACCATCACCATATCTCCCACTTGAAATTATTGAGGTCATCAATTTTCATCGGCCTAATTCTTCATTCTCTGGGAGGCTTTCTCAAGATGTGCTTTTACAATCTCTTTATTCTGCTTCCACTTTTTTTTGTGAAAATGAAGGCCTTTCAGTTCTTGCCTTTGTATGGTACATCAAGAGTGTAGGGCACCAGAGGTTGCTGACCTGTAACAATCTCAAATAGACTTTTATTAATAGTGGAGCTCTTCTGACAATTGAAGCAAAATTGGGTGACATCAAGTAAAGATGGCCAATTCCTGCCCACACGAACGTTATATAATGGCCTGGCCATCTTTGTAATGCTCAATTACATATAATGAAATACTAGCCCGATTTCTACTCATTTCTGTGCCTTTCTTTGTGTGGTTGTGCCTCTTTGATGTGATGTCATGTTTATGTGATCGCTTGTTATATTGACGTAATATCTTGATTATGCTATCATATCGTGCGTATAAATGTTATCGATTATTCGGTCGTTGGTCCGAATCTAACCCGTATTCCATCTTATATATGCAGAATTAGCATAATAACTCTTGGCTGGCTTGCTTGAACGCGACCCAAGTGAGCGCCACACGGTCCTAAGTGCGTGGGCCTGTGACATTTGATATCAGAGCAGCTAGTCCAATTAGTGAATAGTCACTCCCCTTAAAGAGCATTAAGAGCATGTTAGGACTTGGCAAGAGGAAACATAAATATATTCCACCCAGCACCTCCCTTGGAATTACAAAAATAAAATTAATTTTGAAAAGACTTTCACTTTTTTATTATAAGATTTTTCCCCATTACAATTCTTCCCATTACAAGATGTCCCCCCTTACACCCTACTGCTATATAGCACAACTGTGATATCACTTGATAAAAAGAAGTCATTAATTTAGAGAATGTAAATTGTTTAATAATTGAACATTCTGTAGCTTGCTATGAAATAGAAATAAAATGTGAAAGAAATTAGCAATATTCCTGTAGGCTATCTAGACGGGAGCTTAATTCCAAGAACAACATGTATGCTTACGACTTACCGTTCATTTCAGTACTATAAATTAAAAATAGTGTCAACTGAGATATTAGAGTTCTATTTGATCTGTATAGTGACGTTATATTGACTTGTACATTAACGTGGCGTGTATTATATACCAATTGAGATGCTAATACTACTTTTTTGGTTGTTGATAGCTAAAAAATTCTGCAAATGACTTTACTGAAACTAAATTATAGTTAAGTGACTTTTATAGGATATAAATTTCATGTGACTTTACTGTAATAATACTAAAGTGAAGTGACTATAGATTAAATTAATCTTTAGAATGGCAACGGCAAAGAATTAACAACCCTATAAAGGGTAAATGAAAGCTACAGGAAGAGTTGAGAAATCATCATGCATATAAGCAATAGGCAACCCATATTTTCTTATCCAACTAACATAACAATGAAATCTATGCATTCAAATTTGAATATTAAGATATGAAAAAATAACTCCCCGGAACTAAGCAAGTGTCAGAGCAAAACAAGTCATTGGTATAAGCAGAACTGAAAACAAAAGCACAGAAACTGAGACTAAACAAGCAAGCTAGTCCTTTTGCGATTACACCAGCATTTAATTGCAGTAGAGGATAAAAGAATAGAATACATGTTGTAGGGGAAAGAAGGATGAAGAGAACTGAACCATAGCCACACTCTGTAGAAGATGACATCAATCAAACTGTAGAAATCAGTTATTTTATTCTTGAAAACCACACTGATCCTATCCAACCAAAGAGACCAAGAAATTTCAAAGAATATGGTGCGCCAAAAGGACTGTTGAAACTTACCTTTCACAAGGAAACCCCACTGCAAGTATAAATCATCAAAGCTACCCGGAAAACAACCAAAACACCCCATCAAAGACAAGGGGAATGTTACCTACCCCTTTTTCTTCTAAGCATTTCACCAAACAAGTGGAGATACAAAAAATATTTTAAGAGCTAGTGAAAGAAAATAGACCAAGACCTCAGTAATGGCTTTAAAGAGATTGGCATTCTAGAGAAAAACAGTACACAAATCTAGCTTTCTGTTTGTGTCATTGGTTAGCAGGAGAGTGTAGATTGAGTTTTGGAATTATGTTTCGGAAAAATGTTTTTTGAAAAAAAATATATTTTTAAATTTTTTTGAGTTTAGAAAATTGATTTTGATTAGAAACAGATAAATATATAATTTAGAATAATTATAAAAAATAAACTGAATTTTTAAGGTTGTATCAACGTTAAATTATACTTTCTATTTTCTTTTAAATATACAAATTTTTAAAATTTTATCAATTTATGAATTCTAGTAAAATTATATTGACATGACATAAAATTTCATCGATATTAAAAAGCTGTGCTGACTAAAAAGCTAAATCATCTTAAAAATGTTAAAATATCATTGTTTTTATTTTTTCTAAAATTTTAAAACTTAAATATTTCCAACGAAACTCTATTTACAATAAAACTTTTGTATCTCCTGACTCTGCTGATTAAACAACTCCTAAACACAATAGTTTTATGTATTATTTTTCAAATTTAATGAGAGATTTAGGTTTTAAAATTTAAAAAAAAAACAAAAACGATAGCATTTTAAAGTTTCTAAAATAACTCAGCTTTCTTGTCAGTACAACCGTTTTAATATAGTCGAGATTTTATATCATATCAACAAAATTTCACCGGATTTCACAAATTAATAAAATTTTAAAAATTTATATATTTAATTGAAAAAAATACGATTTAATTTTGATATAAATTTAAAAGTTCAGTTTATTTTTTATAATTATTTCTTTTCTAAAAGCAGATTGGAAAGAACAATTTATAAAAAAATTCAAAATATACTAACCACTACTGTAAACAACAATTCTAAATACTCTTTTATACTATTTATCCCTATTTATAGCGCAATATAGAGCACACGTAATATCTGCGTGGACATAAACTATGTCCCTACAAATATAACCTTTATGCGTAGAAATATAGACCAAATGTATAATATGGATAGAAATCATAATATAATTTACCAAACATTGGATTTGTCGCAGTTATGATTGCTCTGAAAGAAATAATAAAATAAGCTGGATGGGTTTGCAGTCTACAGTAAAGCCTACCAGCACTTGCAGGATCAACAGATTTCAGAGAATTTTATAATATATATATATATTTTTTTTTAATTTTTAATCTTTAGCCCTCGTTCAATTTCTCGCGCCCTTTGCCTCTCCATTGCCTACAACTCCCTCTTCATCCACTCGCCTTCTCTTAATTCTTTCATTTGTTTTGTCACCGATTAATTATTGAGCTGGTTCCTGAGCTCTTACTCATGACTTACCATCGATTGCTATATAAAAATACAAAGTTAATTCGTGTGGCCCAAATATATATGATCCAGAAAATGTTCAAAGATTTTAGGTAAGAAGAGATATAGATGTGTTTGTGATAATCATTGAAAACTATCTATGTTATAAATATAATATCAGAATCTAATTTACTCCATAGCTAAGATTCAAAGAGAAATAAGAAACAGCATATTCAATAGGCTAATAGCTAAATATTACAGTAGGAAATTGTTGGTGACAAGGAAACCTTCAAGGATCGAACGAACCCACACCTTTCTCCAAAATCATTTAGCACCTTCCAGGATTGTTCGCTGATACTCTTGGACTGTGAGAGCTTTTTTTTTTTTTTTTTTGTATTTGTGACAAAAAGACATATAAATAAATAAGAAAATGAGAAAATTGAGAAAAAAATCAACTTAATTTTAACAAAAGTTACTAGAGATGACGCTTGGGAGATGAAATAATATTGTAAGGTAAACATTGGGTTAATTTTTTTTGTAAATATTTAGTATATTTTGAGTAGATTTCTGGTGGTTGTTGGTAAACTTTTAATAGAAGTAGGACAAATATCAGGTAGATCTCTAGTAAATGTCTGATATACCTTCAATGACCTTCATTGTGGTATAATGTAGGTTAAACTTCATGTAGATATTTAGTAAATATCTAGTAAATTTTTGATAAATTTTGGATAGATCTGTTGGTGCAGACTTTGGATATATTTTTTTGTCTACTTTGGATTGACTTTAAATGTATATAGTTTCCTAATATTTTAGATACTTTTTGACATTTTTAAAAAGAAATTTAACTGTAGATAGTTTTGTGGCACTTTAGACGATTTTTTTTTTTTTTTGGATACAAGGAAGGGACAAAATCCTGAATATTTTAGACGATATTTTACATTCTTAAAAATTTCCCAAGATTCAAATAAGAGCATTTTGTGAAGCGGAAGGAGTCCAGTCCTAAATAAATATAGTTTGAATGATATAATATAAGTCTCTGTGAGTTTAATTATAGATGTTCAGTTTGAGCATTAAATATGTAACTTTTTTAAAAGTTACAGAGAAAATGTTTTTTCTCCTTAAGATCCTGCCTAATAAGAGTATAGTTGACTGGTTGAGAATATTTGTAGTCATATAAAAGTAAATAAATACAGATGTATAACTTACACAATGTGACATGATAGGGCTCTTTGAAGGAAATGAATTTCGTTTTCTATGTCCCTTACCCCTTGCACAATGTGAAATTTATGTGATATTTATTATTACTTAGTTTTTCTTTACCATGCATTGTACATAATTGTTATATATTAAATTTGTCATTAATTACTATTTAGTTTTTATATGTGCGGTAACATTAAAAATACACAAACTTTCATTTTCTATTAATTAATTATTTAATAATTGTAAATTTATTATTTAATAAATGTATATTCATTATTTTATAATTGTAAATTTATTATTTAACAACTGTAGGTTCAAATATGAAATTAGCAATCAACACGCTTATGCCTTGTATGGAGAACAACCAATACGTCGTGCCCTGCATGAAAAACAACCAACACGCCGTGCCCTACATGTAGGGCTGTAAACGAACCAAGTCATTCACAAGCTATTCGGATCTCAGTTTGGAAAAAAGCTCGTTTGAATTCATTCATTATTGTTATCAAGCTGAGCTCAAGCTCGATAATCTTTTCGAGCTCAAGCTTAGGAGTGTTTGATTCATTAGCTCGCGAACGTGTTCGTTTATAGGCTCGTGAATGTATTCATTTGTAAATTCATGAACATATTTATTTATAAGCTCGCGATCATGTTCGTATATTAATATTTTATATTTTATTTTAATATATTAAACAAATATTTGGGGTATTTTAAAAATTCGCTTTTTTAATAGCTGGTTTTAGCCTTTTTAACTCTCTTTTAGGGTTTTATTGCATCCTTTCGAAACTATACTCCCCTTCACGGCACCGACTCCCCTTCAACCACAGACTTCCCCATTACTTCTCCTCTCCTCTCCTCACCGCATCCACCCTGGCCCTCAATGGCTTCACGTCCACTAGCAAATCGTATCCACATGTTTGTATATTTTGCTCTATTTGTAGGTGTGCTTTTCACATTGTAAGTGTCGCCTTCACCCATTACTTCTCCTCTCCTCTGAATTCGAATACTCCACGTACATGCTTCTCCATTCATCCAATCTCTCTAGGAAAGTTGCAAGGCTTATACAAAAGTTCAAGGTTTGTTTTGCCTGAATTTCCTCTTCTATCCTTTTGATTTTGAGCTTTTTCTTTCTCTCTTGCGTTATCTGTTTTTTTTCTTCTAAAGATCGGTTTTTTTAGGTGTGAGTGAATTATTTTGGTGGATTTTTAGAGGAATATATTTTGAGTATATCATATCAAAATTTGGTTCCATATGACAACTTCCAAAATTATTGCATAATAAAGTGTTCGAATTTTCTTGCAGGATTAGCTTAAACCTTATGGAAGAACTCGTGCTTCACTTCCAATTTTGATGGTTCATATTCTCCATTCTCTCTCTCTCTCTCTCTGACTCACCCACCTACGGGGTTAGATATATCACTATATTCTTCCCTTATTGGACTATTTAAAATTAGGAAATTGCATCTATCTTTTGGTTGCTGATCCTCATGGCATTTATAGCTTATTTGGCTGAGAATTTTATGCCTTTTATCTTCTAAAAGATGGAGAAGGAACTCTGCAATGCTAACTTCTTGCATTGAGTACAAGCTTGTTTTTTAAAATTTTGCTGGTATATAATATTCTATTAGGAGCTAAGCATGGTAATGTGCATTGTTCAGTATATATCTGACTAACTTTCTCAAATTAGGTTGGGAGCTATTTAGCAATAAAACAACTGAATCAATTTCTTACATTCTATTGATAATGCCTTCTAAGTTTTCTTTTAAGTTGGGTGGTGGATATATTGGTTAAATGTTAGATGTATAAAATTTGAAAGTCTAAAGGGCCAATCTTCTATCCAGTGATCAGCAACTAAAAAATTTTGGTTATAATTTTGCCCAAGAATCAAATTTGTGACAATAACTTATATTACATGTAAAGCCTCTCTATTTTGATGATCAACATCTTCATTGCTCCTCACAAACAACTAAACAAGGAGCGACTTAAATTAATCTTACATGAGATAGTCAACCTTCAATCATGTTCAATCTTCAAAATGTTTTCTCATTTGGTCTTTCTTTCAAGGATGAGTTTTTTGTGTTTGTGGCAATTGAATGTTTGGTATTATGATGCTATGTAGTTCTAATTATGCCTATTATATTATTAGGAAATGAGTCAGGAACTTAAAAAGTATAGACAACTGAAAGATAAAACTAGAAAAAGAAAAAAAAAACCATTAAACTAAATTGATTTTAGATGTTGAAATGCCAACGAGCATGTCTAAGCCATATGATGAATAATCAGATGGATAAGCTTCTAAATTTATTGTTGTATAATTTTGGGATTTGATAAACTAAAAATAAGACTTGAGACTGTGTATAAATGGAGAATCGATGCTTACAGTAATGCTAGTTGACTTATAAAATTAATGGACAATATATTTTATGAAGATTGTACCTTTTTATTTATTTATCAAATTATAACTTTCATTCTCATTTTGAGTCTAGTATATGGTTGGAAATGCTTGTATAAGAGAAGGATAATCAGAAGGTGTGCAGGTTCCTTGAGTTTTTCTATTTAGTTTGATTGAAATTGTAATACTGAAGATTGCTATTGCTTATTAATTTTTGCTTTTACAGGTAGCTGCCATTGCAAAATATCAAGATTTATGTATTGTTAAGTTGACATGAAGAAGACTCTTTTTTCATCTGGATGTGGTTTTATTTTTCATAGATGTGTTTGGAACTTGTAATTTGAGCTATTGCAATTTGATCTTCTGTTGTACTTTTTATTTTTGTATTATTTTTTTTTTGCATATTTCTTTATTAATTTGTTTGTTGAATATCATTTTTCTTTCTTTCTTTATTGTATTAATTTACTTTCTAAATTTGTAATTATTTGATTTTTTTTCATTTCTAAATTTGTTTAAATGAAATATGATTAACGAGCTCAAGTTTGCTTATATCGAGCTCAAATTTGAGCTCATTTATATCAGATTATCGAGATCGAACTTAAGCTTGTTTATATGAATATCGAGCTTCTTATCAAATAGCTCTTTAAACATGCTTAACAAGTATTTAACAAATCGAGCTTGAGTTGCTCGTGAATCTCTTAATTTTAATATGAACCGAGCTCGAGCTTAGGTATTGAAGTTTGAACCGAACTTGAGCTTAACTAAAAAATAAACAAGCCGAGCTCGAGCTCATTACTGTTCGGCTCTATTTAGCTCGTTTACAGCCCTACCTGAATGGACCAAATATGAAATTAACTATCAACACGCTCATGCCCTATATGGAGAACAACCAACACATCGTGCCCTCATGATATTCATTCTTCATTTAACAATTGCATGTTTATTATTTAATAATTGTATGTTCATTGTTTAACAATTGTAAATTAATTATTTAACAATTGTAGGTTTATTATTTAACAACTGAATGTTCACTATTTAACAACTGAATTTCTCCTAAATTTTCATAAATTAAACTCTTACAAAAATCACATCATCAACTGAAAATATATTTTTCCATCTGCAATCAACATAAAAAATCACAAAAAATAAATCAAACAGAATAAAAAAAAAGAGAAATTGAATATCCATTCTTCATTTAACAATTGTATGTTAATTATTTAACAATTGTAGGTTCATTATTTAATAATTATAGGTTCATTATTTAACAAACGTAAATTAATTATTTAACAATTATAGGTGCATTATTTAACAACTGAAAGTTCATTATTTAACAACTGAAGGTTCATTATTTAATAACTAAATTTTACTTGAATTTTTACAAATTAAACTTTTACAAAAATTATATTATCAACTGAAAATATATTTTTTCATCTACAATCAATATAAAAAAAATCCCAAAAAATAAATCAAACAGAATAAAAAAAAAAAGAGAAATCGAATAGCATAAGAAGAAGAAGAAAAGAAAAAATAGTGTTAATTTCATTAAATTAAAAAAAAACACACATGTTGGAGCATCTAGCGACATGCACATAGGTACATAAAATAATTTGTGGCGTTTTCATATAAAAAAATATAATACATTTGATAAATGATGCAATATTTAAATCTTATAGTACATATAATAATAAATTAATGAGTTCAAAGTACAATTAAGGTTCCATCTACCAAATCTTTGAAAAATAAATTGGAAAACTCAGTTCAAAAAGAAAAAAAAACTAAATTCGAAAAAGAATGGTTTGTTTAACGAAGTTAACAATTTTAGTTATTGTTATATAAATTCCAAAAAGAATAGTTTATTTAAAGAAGTTAAGAATATGAGTTTTTTTTCTTTTAATATTAGTAATATTAAAAAATTTTCTTTCTTTTTAATATTAGCTATTTGTTTTTTTCTTTTATTTTAATATTAGTTACTCATTCCGTCCGGAAAAAATAGATTCACTTTTCATTTTTGATGGTCCTAAATTATAAGTCACTTTCATTTTTTAAAGTGTAATTATTTTGTTCAATTATTAACATACCCTTATTAAATATACCTAAATGCTAATTTATTTTTTTCAACTCTTACTTTAAATAACTTTTGAAATTTATTGATATCTATATGAATATTAATTCGAGTTTTACATTAAAAAGATCAAATCATTACTTTCAAGATAATAATAAATGAATGGTATTTTTGTAAAACATCAAGCTAAAATCATTAATTTAACTAAACAAACTAATTTTTTTAATATGCACAAAAAATGGAACTAAGCCTATTTTTTCCGAACGGAGGGAATATTATAGAATTGACCTTTTAATTAATGAATTATTAATATTATCGCTTAATAATTAAATTATTAAATGACAAAATTAATATAATTTTATAATATAATCAGATTGGTTTTTTAGTAAATTTGTTTGTCTCACATTTATTTCCACTTTTATATATAGAATAATCATACTTCATTACTTTGTAACTATTGACCTTAGGGTGATTGATCTCTATTTTGATATTGACAATCAAATTAAATGTTACTAATGTCTTCACCTAATATTGTTTTGATAGTATAAAAAGTTTCAATTCAATTGAATTGAATTTGCTTAGTGAACAAATCAGTTAAACATTTAAGGACAGTTTCCCCCTTGGAAAAGGCAGTTTTCCCCTCTCGGGAAAAGGTTCCCCCTCTGGAAAAAAGTTTCCCCATCGGGAAGTGCTCGATTCCAGTATTACAAGTTTCAAGTCAAAAGTTATAGAAAATTGTCATAACTGGGAAACTCTTGTCCCGACTGGAAAATTTGACTGAGACTAGTAGTTAAAGAGCCATTGAAGAAAATGACAAATTCAATGCTGTCACGTGTAAGGTTTCAACGGATATATGAATTTCTTAACTAATAAACTGTCTCTGTCAAATAACTTTTAATGTTTGTGCAAGAAGACATTATAAAAAGTCTAACATTTATTTATAACAGCTGATTGGAAGGTAAATATTATAAATAGACCTCCAAAATATTTTAGAACATAAGAACTTTATTTTAAGTGTGCAAAACTTTTGTAATTTTATTTCTCAACTTATTTTGTAAAAAAGTTGAAGTATTAATCTTAAACACTTGGGTTAAGATTGTAAAAGTGAATATAGTGATAAAACTCTTGTTTGGGTTGTGTGTAAGCCTGTTAAAAATATAAGAAATTGGCTGTTGTGTGAGTCATTAAAACACAAAGAATTTGGATTCGGTGTGAACCTTGTGAAAATACTTAATTATGAGTGAACTAGGAAAACTCTCTAGTTATGAGTTAGTTAGAAAACTTTTTTATATCTCTAGTTGAAATAGTAAAACTTTCAATTGTCGTAAGGAGATAGCTAGAGTTTGTTAACACCTAAACCTCTACAAATCTTATGTATCTTTATTCTTTTACTTCCTAGCTATTCCACATTTAATTTTGCTCATTGCTCAAACATTCAAAGAAATCCATCACACCGAAAATTTCTATTTGCCACTAATTCATTTTGTATCTCTAGTTGAAATAGTAAAACTTTCAATTGTCGTAGGGGAAAGGGCTAAAGTTTGTTAACACCTAAACCTCTATAAATCTTGTGTGTTTTTATTCTTTTACTTCCTAGCTATTCCACATTTAATTTTGCTCATTGCTCAAACATTTAAAGAAATCCATTACACCGAAAATTTCTATTTGCTACTAATTCAACTACCTTCTTGGTGCACCATCTAACGTAGTTTAACTTCAAATTTTTTAGTCAAATTAAAAGCTTTTTTTTTGGAATCTAACATTCATCTTTTTATTGGTTAGTGAGATGATAAATTAAATTAATAAATTTGAAAGGAGAGGAAAATGGGTGTGATTGCCATAAAGTTGTCGATTACTCTATGTATGGTGGCATACTTTCGACATTAGTTTCATATTTACTTTTCATAAAATTCCTTCCATCTCCCAAACAAGCAAGGGCTGAATATTGATTTTAATGTATATAGGTAAAATGTAGTTTTGGTCCTCAACTTATCTAAATTGTTTAATTGGGTTTCTTAATTGAAATTATGATTCAATTGGGTCCCTAAATCTCTAATTTTTATTTAATGATAAAATAAATTAATATCTTTTGATAAAATAACGAGTGAACCTAAACTATTATTTATAACAGAAAACTCCTTAAACTTTAATTTTGTAACATAAAAGTATCTGTCGTCAAAATTTATTAAACTATTTAACGAAATACTGACGTAAACTTTCCATATCAACAAAAAAAAAAGTTTCACTTGTACAAAATGAGTCCCATAAAATATTTTCACATTTTTCATCACTTTCTCTCACTTTCCCTCAAAATATAATCAAACATTCCGTTAAATGGTAAAAAATTTTTGTGGGATCAATTTTGTTGGCTCAAAGGCTGTAATCCCAAAATTTTTATGATTGTAAAACCATAATATTAGAACTTGGTGTATTAATATTTTAATTTCAGAATTAAGATTAGAAATTGATTCAAGATAAATGTCATTCAAAGTAATGGAAATATGTGGGCAGCAACAATGTGTATTAGGATTATTTTATAAAGTTATTGTGGTATGTGACAAAAGTGAAGCTTGAATTTTATAAAATTAAAATGATTTTTGATACAATTAGAAACCTAGTATTCTAATAATATGTTAAATGAACACTTACAAATTTTCACTAAAAGACAAAAAAAGGCTAGTATTGGAAAAATTGTTTCTTATCTCTACTGGTTAGCTTTCATATCAAAAACTATATAAACTCATTGAAATGATTTTTTTGCTGTTGGAAAACAAGAAATCAATTTAAGAACTTCATTCTTTATTTCTCAAAAGTCTTTCCTTTCACTTAGCTTCACTTGTGTCATTCTACTTGTTTTGACTTTTAGTTTCATTTGTAATCTTCAAATTCGAACTCAACTGATGTGTGATTGTATTGTAAGTTTTTAAGTTAAGCTTTAAAACTTGTTTTAGGTTGATTAGTACCTTGGTTTTGAAGCTAATTAAATGTTTATCAAGTTTTACTTTGCAAAAAGTGTGAAATTTGGTTTGTATTCATTTGAATCTGTAAAAGGCTTTACTCTTACTCTTAAAAAGAGTTTTATAATGAAAAAAAAAGGCTCAAAAGTGTATCTTAAGGAGTAGATGTAGGCTTGAGGAAGCCGAACTACTATAAATCAGTGTATCAAAAATTTTCCTTCTTACTCTGTTTTATATTATTGTTTGAAAGTCTCCAAATCTGTTTTTTAAATTGAGAAGAGTTTGAAATACTATTGGATTTGAATTTATAACCATATTAGAATCTTTTGGTTATTGTAAAAAGAAGTAGCTCATTAGATTAAGTGTAAAAAAAAGGGTTAAATAATATAACTTGAATGAAATTAGTTTTTTTTATAACTAATACTCCATCTTCTATTTTAACGAGTCTACTTTGTTTCATTAGAATACTGTTAAATTATCTAAAAAGTGTATTAGTTTTAAAAGCCTATAAAATTCTTAAAAAGCTCAATTCACTCTCATCTTGAGCTCTTTTGAGACCTACACATTTTCTATATGTAACATTTACATGTGAAAATTTTTTACTAATATAAAAATTACAAGTAAACATTTTGTTAAATAGTTTAACAAATTTTAATAACAGGTATTTTGATATTATAAAATTAAAATTTAATAAATTTTTTATTACAAATAATATTTTAATTACTGAATTCTTGAAGTGTAATTCCGAAAATAATTATCTCATATTAATATATTACATCATAAAAAATTATATTTTTCGGACTGTTATATTATTTTTTATTCAAAATTAAATTTAAATACTAAATTATAACATCTTAAAAAATTTTAATACCCATGTGTATGGAATATTAATATTATTAAACAAAAAGAAAACTAGCAACTTAAACAGCAACAAGTCACCATTCATCACCCGCTTCGCAAGGAAACAAAACACAGAAAGATAAGAGGATTGGAAAAAACGGTGGCCGAGGATTGGACATGACATGCCCTTCCTCGTAAGCCTCTCCCTCAAGATAAGTGGACCCCACTCCATCCCCCTTCAATCAAAATATTCTGATATTCGCATTATCAGTGGTGGGATGCTGCCTATTACGGTGGTCTGCGATGTAGGAGATAGCAACTGAACTGAACAGTGACAGAATGTGATTAACCGCTCGACTTCATGACATGAGAGCCACAAAAAACGGTTCCCTCTCAAGAATAAGAGCTCACTCTATCTACCCAAAGGACATTTCCCTCTCTCACTTCCTTTCTCTCCAATCATATCCATGGAGTCGCGAGTGTTATCACGCGCCACTACCACCACCATCGCCTCCTTGCCTCACCTACGGAAGCCTATGCGAGATGGCAACACTTGCAGCTTTGTCTCCATGAAACCCATCGGAGCCGTTGGTGAAGGCGGGAACCTCATATGGGGAAGGCAACTCCGTCCATCTCTGCTCTTGGAGAGCTCTCCAGCTGCTAAACGGGAGATTATCCGGCCCACACTCGCCGCTGCTTCTTCTTCTGCTGAAGGAAGCGATTCCTCCGGGTGAGGTCCGTTTCCTCCGTTCTGACTCGGTCTACTCGCTCGGTGTCGGATTCTGACTTGTCGTTCGTATTTTCTCTTTTGACTCGTTGCTTTGGCAGGGATGGGAAAGTCGCTTCCGTCGGGTTTTTCGAGAAATATCCGGCACTAGTCACCGGGTTTTTCTTCTTCATGTGGTAGGTCACTCAATTTAACTGTCAAATGATCAACAGGTCAAACTTCCGGCGGTCTTAGTTCCTCTATATAACTTGATTTTCTTTTTTGAAATTTCAGGTACTTCCTGAACGTGATATTTAACATACTTAACAAGAAGATCTACAATTACTTTCCTTATCCATAGTAAGTATAGCAATTCAGATACTGTAATTTAATACATTGATTCTCAAGGGGTTATATTAGCGTGGTTTTGACGAAAGTTGTTTCAAATTTTGAAGCTTTGTATCAGTGATTCATTTGTTGGTAGGAGTTGTGTACTGTTTGGTAAGCTGGGCAGTTGGTCTTCCTAAGCGCGCGGTGAGTAAAATGCTACTTCTATTTGGCCCATTAACTTTGTTTTCATCAGCTAATTACTATTGTTAATTATAATTGATTCTTTATCCCATCTGTCCCCTGCAATGGTGGGCATGCACCTTAATTCATAAACCTTCTTTACAAAATTTAATCTTGATTTGATATTTCTTTTTGCGAGAAATTCTTAGGTATACTCTACCGTGTCATCATGTCATTAGTATATTAATTCAATCACATTAGTTGTATTCACATAAACCAATGTGAATAAAACAAAAAATTATGTATCACTGTGTGATTGAGTTAGTATACCGGATTTCTCTCTTTTTCACTAACAAGTAATTTTTATTAGGAATAACTCGTGATCAATACTTTGTTTAATAAAACTGCAACTGAAAACTGATTAGATGTGCAGTTCTACTGCCAGTGAAAATGAACACATTATTCTTATTGAAGGATAAATTGTTGTCGTTTTTTCTTACTCTGATGATGGGAGTTAATAGTCAAGGAAATTTCTTGAGTAGTCTGGCTATGATGATGATGATTACTTGAATTCATATGCACTGATCATGGTGACTGGTGCTTTATTTTGTAGCCTATTGACTCAAAGCTCCTGAGCCTGTTGATACCTGTTGCTGTGTGTCATGCACTTGGCCATGTGACAAGCAATGTCTCATTTGCAGCAGTTGCTGTGTCTTTCACCCACACAATCAAAGGTGAAACAGAGAAGCCACTTCATTATGCAAATTTCGGGGAATAAATGATTTCATGCTTTTTGTTTCATTTCAGCGCTTGAGCCCTTCTTCAATGCTGCTGCTTCTCAGTTCATTCTAGGACAGTCGATCCCACTCTCTCTATGGCTTTCACTTGCTCCTGTGGTTCTTGGTAAGTTTCTTTTAATAATAACAACAACAACAACAACATCAACAACAACAACAATGTTATTATTATTATTATGCCACCTTATTAATATTGAACAACATTCTGTTAGGGATACAAACCCTGTTTTCTGGATTAATAAACTCTAAAGCTCACCTTGAGACAAGTATTTTGATAAGTAGCTAAAATTCTCTTGGATTTCGTATATTTAATATGCTTATGCAATTAATTGTCGAAGTCATGTAATTTGGTTGTCTTTGTGAAGCCCAAAACAGGGCTTTGTCTATCAACAACTGACTAGGTACTTCTTATTTTGCCTGACCTTAAGTTATGAATCTTGTGCAGGTGTGTCCATGGCATCATTGACTGAACTTTCATTCAATTGGACGGGCTTCATTAGTGCTATGATTTCCAACATCTCCTTCACTTACAGGAGTATCTACTCCAAAAAAGCTATGGTGATTTTCTGTGACATTCTTGTTTCCTTTCCTTCCGGTAGCTGATTGATTTGGGAAAAATTACCTCTGAGTAATTGCTTCCTTTTCCTCTCTTTGCAGACTGATATGGACAGCACCAATATCTATGCTTACATTTCCATTATTGCTCTCATTGTCTGTATTCCACCTGCCATATTTGTGAGTAGCGAAAACCCAAAATCCCTATAGGATTTCGTGTTCATTGGGTTAACTTAGAATTTTCAACCTTCCATTTTATTGAATCGTCATGTTTTCTGATTTTCTCGTGTTTGAGTCATGTTGTTCTTGCAGTTTGAGGGGCCTCAACTTTTGAAGCACGGCTTTAATGATGCAATTGCTAAAGTGGGCATCACCAAGTTCATTTCAGACCTCTTCTGGGTAGGAATGTTTTATCACCTATACAACCAGGTAAGAATTTTCTATATGGATCCTTTTGTCCATTTCGGAATAGCGCTTATGCTCCCTCCCCCTTTCAGAGAACTAATTTTAATGCTATAGATAAACCGGTCGTTGATCTCCATGATCCTTTTTATCACTACTTCATAATTTCTTTGACATGTTGTGTTGTGAATCATGATTTTTAAGAATTAGAAATGCAACTTTTGCTTATTGAATTTGCAGCTGGCTACCAACACTTTGGAGAGGGTTGCACCTCTTACACACGCAGTTGGCAATGTGCTGAAACGTGTGTTTGTGATTGGCTTCTCAATCGTGATCTTTGGTAATTATATATCTCACCTGCTACAGCTCTTTAAACTTATACTTCTCTTATTATCTTTTATTTGTGTATAAAATCATGATAATATCTTATTTCGTTCTTTCCTTGCAGGTAATAAGATCTCAACACAAACTGGTATTGGAACATGCATTGCTATTGCTGGAGTAGCAATCTACTCTTTCCTCAAGGCAAAGATGGAAGAAGAGAAACGAGTAAGTATCATCTTGAAATTATCCCAATATACTGAAATTTTTAGATAAACTCAGTCTATTACGTCACTTAGTAACATGTATTTTATTCACGACTGATGGGAATAAACAATTAATAAATATGCATATATATTACTGTGTGATTAGATTAGTCTAAAGATAACGTAGTTGACGGAGCTTACTTAACATTTTCTCCAAGCAGCTTATATTTTATAATCGCTTCATTTAAGTGCGCACTAAAATTTAGTGTAAATTTGTTTTCTTTGCAGCAAGGGAAAGTGGCTTAAGATGAAGCGTGGAAGTTGAAGAAACCTTGCTTGTAAAGTGCTATTGCTATTTGCCAAGATAAAGAATGACAAATCGGGTACCTTATTGTGTCATTGTGAAGTTATTTTTTTAATCGATTTTCTCTCATTCATGTCACTAAAAATAATGAATATTGCTTGCTCTGTTTCTCAGAACAGGCTTATATGATTAGAATCTCTGGAGTAAGTTTATCGGAATTGAGTATTGAGAATATTCAATTGCCAATAAGATGACATCAGCACACTGTTACTCAATACTAATTTCATCTACGACCATTTACTTTTTTCCATGGAAAAAGAGGGGAAAAATTATTATTTGTCTTATTTAGTTTGACATAATAAATTAATTTTTTTCTGAAATTTGAAAAATATACTATTTGCTTCTTGTAATTTGATATAATATACTAATATCCATGAGATTTGAAAAAAAATATAATACAATAGTAAAAAAAATATTCTCTTTTGCTAATGAGGTATTAGTCCTGTAAATCAAACTTGCAGAAAAATATTAGTGTAATATATCAAAACTTTATAGATAAATAGTATAATTTCTAAATTTCAAAGAGATATGAGTGTGTTATGTTAAACTATATAAGACATTGTATATTTTTTAAATATCAGGGGTACTAGTATATTATGTCAAATTACATGGGGCGAACAGTAATTTTTCTAAAAAAAACACTGAATTTTGTTTTCATTTCACTAAAATTATTTACAATCAATTTTTAATAATACATCAGCTGCCACAAAAATTTTTGGTAACATATCAGTTGCTATCTTAGATTTTTAATATTGAAAATTGACTGTAAATGATTTTAGTAAAATAAAAATATAATTAAGTAATTTTTTAGAAAAAAATAATAATTTTACTGCTGAAAAATTCAAATTCTAAAAATAAGATTAACCCATATCCGTCAACATGGGCTGAACGCAAATTAATCACATCAATTGAGAACAAATTCTTTTCTAATAGATGCTTCGCCTCCACAATAACAGCTGCCTTACTATTAGAGAATTCAAAGTTAATCTCAAAATTCTCTCAAAATTATTATATTAAAGTCCCAAAGGACTGAATTCCGAATGGATGAAATTGAATGGTAGAGATTCTTTATTCTTTAATTAAAGGTTTTAATTTGAATTTTAGGTATAGAGTATATTTAAAATTTAGAAGTCTTTTATCCTTTCAAAAGCATTTTTAACGGTCTCTTTATTTCTTTTATTATATATATTTAGGAGTTTTATGATATTCAAGAATCTCTATATCTTCTTTTTTGAAAATTATATGTACTTCAACAATACTTCTTATTTTAATTTTTATTAATAAAAATATCTAGAAAAATAAAAAGAGGGAATAAAAGTATCTCTAACATCATTCTTATTTCTTTTCTTATCTAATTTTAGGAAGTTTTATACTTTCTAACAATATTCTTATTTTCCTCTTTACTTATTTCACTTGCTAAAATTTATATTATCCCTCCTCAGATTTAAGAGTCACTAGGAGCTCATAAGTAATATTTTATTATTTTTATTTCCTCTCTTTTGTTCTTGACTCTCTATTTCCTTCTTTCTTATCTCTTACTCTTTCTTTTCATTTTTTTCTAAATAGTTTTATTTATAAAAAATTAAAATAGGAAGTGAGATAAGAAGTACTGTTGGAATGTATACAATTTTCAAGACAAACTAAAATAGGGAGTGAGATAGAGAGCGAGATAAAGAGTATTGTTGAAGATGCTCTAAAAAAAAGAACGAGAGAAAAGAGAAAAAATATTGCTAAAGAGTTCACGATAACTCTTAAATCTGAAGAAAGAAAATGTAATTTTAGAGAGTAAGATAAGAAATAAGGAAAATAGAAAGGTTATTAGATGATATAAAACTCCTAAATATAGATAAGAAGTGAAATAAGAAGGAAGTTGAAGATGCTCTTAAGAGCCACAACGAGCTCCTTAGCAATATTTTATTATTTCACTTTCATTTCATTTGTTCTTTTTTCTCTCTTTTTTTTTCTTATTCTCTTTCTTTTTTGTCTCTTACTTTTTTTTTATTTTTAGATAGCTTTATTAATAAAACAAATTAAAATATAGGAAAAATTCTTAGGTAAACCAAGGTTACCACGTCATCCATAGATCAACCAAATCATACAATGACATGCATTTAATTGTTTTATTTTTATTAATTGATGTAAAAAAAAAATAAAATAATTACATGCATGTCATTGTATGATTGACTTAGTGTAATAGATTCAGTCTACCAAAAAATTTCCTTAAAATATAGAGAAAGATAAAAAGTATTATTGGAATGCACCCAATTTTCAAAATGAAAAAATAAAAGCTGGAACATGAAAGAAACTGAATACTGAAATCCCTTAATTCATTCTATAGAAAACAAGAGAATTTATACAAGTGCGGAAGAATATAAATTAGCAGAAAATATAGAAAAATCATACCAACAACTAGCTAATTTACATAGCATAATGATAGCCTAAAAACTGGAAATTTACAGTTAAAAATATGATATATAAGGAAACATAAATTATCTACTTAAACATAAAATATTTGTTGATATTCAAACTATTTCTTCAAGATCCCCCCTCAAGTTGGACCCTCAAGTTGGAGCATGGAGATCTTGAATGCCCAACTTGCAAAGAAGAAAATGAAAACGATCATGACCCAACGCCTTAGTTAAGATATTTGCCAATTGGAATTGAGTGGAAACATATTTTGTAGCAATGGTGCCAGATTGTAAGTGTTCACAAATGAAAAGGTAGTCGATTTCAATGTATTTAGTGTGCTCATGGAAGACAGGATTTGCAGCAATGTGTAAAGCTGATTGATTGTCATAGTGGAAAAGCATTGGTTGAGAATGAGATAAAGAAAGATCAGCAAGTAAACCATGTAACCATATCAGCTTACTGGTTGTAAAAGCCAGCGCTCGATATTCTGATTCTGCGGAGGAGCACGAGACTGTGGGCTGCTTCTTGGATTTCAAAGAGATAGTAGTTGCACCAAGGAAAATGTAATCACCTGTAATAGATTGTCGTGTCATTGGACAACTTGCCCAGTCGGCACCACAGTAAGCTTTGATCTGAAAGTCACTATTTGAAGAGAAAAAAAGACCTTGACTAGGAGAACTCTTTAAGTAACGAAAAACATGATAGGCAGCATCAAGATGAAGATGACATGGTTTTTGCATGAATTGATTCAGAAGTTGAACTGCATAAGTAATATCAGGCTGAAAAACAGTGAGATAAATGAGACGCCCAATTAAGTGACAATATTGGCTTGGATCCTTTAATAGTTCACCACAGTATGAAGACATTCGATGTTGTTATGGAATGGGAAAAGAAGCTGGTTTACTGCCAGAAATTCCAGTTTCCTTCAATAGGTCAAGAATGCATTTGTGCTAGCAAAGATATATCCCTTGAGGAGAACGAGCAAGCTCTAAGCCAAGAAAATACTTAAAGAGTACCAAGATCCTTTATGGAGAAACATGTATTGAGATAATTCTTTAGCTTTTGAATTTGCAAAACATCTTTTCCAGCAATAACCATGTCATTTACATAGACAAGGAGAGCAAGAAAAGAAGTACCTTCAGTCAAAATGAAGAGTGAACGATCATTATGAGATTGTAAGAAGCCAAATTTCCTCAACAACAAAGAGAATTTTTCAAACCATTGGTGAGAAGCTTGTTTAGCCTATACAAAGATTTATAAAGCTGGTAAACACTAGTATCACTTGGTGAAAGATATCTCGGAGGAGACATATATACTTCTTCACACAAATCACCATGGAGAAAAGCATTATTCACATCTAATTGATGTAATTCCCAATTTTTAGTAGCAGCAGTAGTTAATAAACACCTAACAATAGTTAATTTTGCAACGGAGCAAATGTTTCGGTGTAATCCAAACCTTTAATTTGCATATATCCTTGGGCTACCAATTGCACCTTATAGCGCTCAATAAAACCACCATCTAACTTGTATTTTATTTTGTATACCTAACGAAAAAAAATTGGTTTCTTCCCTGAGGGCAATGACATTAAGCTCCATGTATGATTTTTTTCAAGATCAGAAATTTCCTGGTTAATAGCCTCACACCATTTTGGGTCTTTAATAGCTTGGTTAAAGGATTTAGGCTTACTAATAACAGAAATATTAGCGAGAAAAACTTGATGAGATGGAACACAACGAGAATAAGACAAATGACATGACATAAGATAAAGAGTACCTAAAGACTGTATTAGACGTAGGTTGTGATGACTTTGTTAGATATATTTTAATATCTAATTGTGGTTGTAGGCTTTTTAATTGAGAAATAAAGATATATTACAAAATAAAGGATCTTAAGAATCTGATCAATTCTTTATTTAGGCAAGACTTCATTAATTAATTTAGTGTGGATAATTAATGTGGGCCAGATAATAATATGGGTGTGATGGACGGCCCATGATTATTATATTATGTGGGCTAAGTCTCTCTTGTTACTGACTCTTACCCCCTATATAAAGTTGGATAGGGATAAAGAAATGATTAAGGTTTCAGAATTCCATCATTCGGAGTCAGGAAACGAGAGAAGATCTTAGTGCAATCTCATTCAGATCGTTCCTGAGACGATGGATCCAGCGAAATCAGGTTCTTATCTAT
>CATIWF010010254.1:0-18095 GCA_949630135.1 Balakata baccata | reverse complement strand
CAATCCCAAGCTCAAGAGCAAGAGAAAAATAAGCTACCAAGGGAATGGAGATATGGAAGAAATCACCCAAAGGAACAAATCATTGGTGATCCCTCAAAAGGTGTAAGTACTCATTCCAAAAATTCTTGATTCTAATCTTGCTTGTGTATCTCAAATTGAACCAAAGTCAATTAGTGAGGCTTTAGATGATGAAAGTTGAGTGATTGCTATGCAAGAGGAACTCAATCAATTTGAGAGAAATGAAGTTTAGGCCCTAGTTCCAAGACCTAGTGACTACCCAATCATTGGTAGTAAGTGGGTCTATAGGAACAAATTGGATGAAGATGGTAACATCGTAAGAAACAAAGCTAGATTGGTTGCCAAAGGATACAACCAAGAGGAAGACATTGATTATGATGAAACATTTGCCCCTGTGGCAAGATTAGAAGCCATATGCATTTTGTTAGCATATGCATGTCACATGAACTTTAAGCTTTTTCATATGGATGTAAAAAATGCATTTTTAAATGGTTTTATATCAGAAGAAGTATATGTTGAACAATCTCCCGGTTTTGAAAATCATGCTTTTCCAAATCATGTCTATAAATTAACTAAGGCTTTATATGGATTAAAGCAAGCCCCTAGAGTATGGTATGAAAGACCAAGTGCTTTTCTATTGAAAAATGGTATTTCAAAAGGACATGTTGACACAACTCTTTTTATAAAAAAACATAGGCATGACACTCTCATTGTTTAAATTTATGTTGATGATATTATTTTTGGATCTACTAATGAGACTCTTTGCCAAGAATTTGCTAAGTGTATGACTAGGGAATTTGAAATGTGCATGATAGGAGAGCTCAAATTTTTCCTTGGACTCCAAATCAAGCAAGTCAAAGATGGCATCTTCATCAATCAATCCAAGTACACAAAGGAATTGATCAAAAAATTTGGGATGGATGGATGTAAGAATGCCAAGACTCCAATGAGTACATCAACAAAATTGGACAAAGATGATAAGGGTAAAGCAATTGATGAAAAGCTTTATATAGGTATGATCGGGTCGCTTCTTTATTTAACCGCCTCTAGACCCGAAATTATGTATAGTGTATGCTTATTTGCAAGATTTCAATAATGTCCTAAAGAATCACACTTGAATGCAGTAAAAAGAATTTTAAAATATCTTCATGGCACTATACACTTAGGACTATGGTATCCTAGAAATTCTTCATTTCATATCATTGGTTTCTCAGATGCCGACTACGCTGGCAGTCTATTGGATAGAAAAAGCACGTCCGGGACATGCCACTTTATTAGAGAATGTTTGGTTTCTTGGCATAGCAAGAAACAAGTTTCGATAGCTTTGTCCACCGCCGAAGTTGAATATGGGGCTGCTGGTTGTTGTTGCACTCAAGTATTTTGGATGAAGCAACAACTAAAGGATTATGGTCATGACATTGACTACATTCCAATTAAGTGTGATAACACAAGTGCCATAAACCTTTCTAAAAATCCCATTCAACACTCTAGAAGCAAGCACATTGACAATAGACATCATTTACTAAGAGAACATGTTCAAAACGGTAATGTAGTGTTAGATTTTATTAACACCGAAAACCAATTCGCAGATATATTTACCAAGCCCCTAAACGATGAAATGTTTTGTTTTATAAAAAGAGAGCTTGGTATGCTTGATGGGAGCACTTTGATTTAAGAAAACCTTAAATCTTGTTTTTGCATACTATTTATTGTTCACATATGTTCTTTACTTGCTTGATGTGAATTCTGAACTTTAGGGATAGTAAACTTCCTTTTCTCCTAAGAATCCTCAGAGACCCCATAACTCCCACTCAGGAAACAATTTTCCTGCTCAGGACATTTTACCTCCCGCTGGCGACTTATTGGTCATCAATTTGACCGTTGCAATTTCTACTCTCCTGCTCAGGAATCCCCACTTCCCAGTCGGGACATTTAAATTTTTTTTTTTTACCGTTGCACCTTTTCTAACGTATACGCTCGGGAAGCCTTTTGTCCCCTTGGGACTCTTTCAAAATTTAATTTTTTTCCGACCGTTAGAGGATGTCCCGATCAGGATTCACTCGATGGCAACCTTTTTATAACTGCCACCAATCAAATTTTTCTACCATTTAATTCCCTCAAACGGTAACATACCCCTTTAACCCCTAATACCTCACTATTCTCCTTCTTTTCATCACAATTGCATCAATATTCTTCCTCTCTTCCAACTTTTCTACAAGAATCTCCATATTCTCTCCAAACTCACTCTCTCTCAATGGCACTAAAAGTTGGCACCTCTAAATCAAAAGCCTCCAAAGGCAAGAGGGTGGCTACTTCCACCTAATTGTCCTCCTTTCAAGATATCTTTAATGCCTTCTCCAAGGAGGAGAAGAAAAGATATGCCAACATAAACTTCAAGAAGTTCATCTCAAATAGAACTCTCCATATTGAAGATCTTGACAAGTTGGGTGTCAAAGATGAAGTTTTGGGCACTTTTGACAAGATGGGGTGGACCACATTTGTCATGCCTTTTGAAGATGGTCATGATGAACTCACCTTTGAGTTCCTTTCCACTCTCCAAGTCATCAAGGATGCCAAACACCCTCTTGGCTACTATGAGCTCCAATTTCGTCTCTTTGGACAACCACAAGAGATGATAAAGCATCAACTTGCTGATGCCTTTGGGTTCAAAAAGAAGGGCCTCATCAACACACAAGTCATGCATCTCTCTCCTCTTGATGTATGGAAAAAGATTTCTCTTGAAACTAGGCTTTGTAAGAGATCAAATGCCAAGCACATCAAGACCCTCTTTCACTTCATCCTCCATAGAATCATCACCTTCACCATCAATGCAAGGAGTGAAAGCAATGAGAAAGTCACCCATGAAGACCTTCTCTACATCTATGTCATAGTTCACAATCGGCCTACGAATACGGCCCATCTTTTAATAGATAAATTTCAGTCCATGGCCTCCACCATCAAGGGCACAATTTCACTCCATGCCCAAATTACCTTTCTTGCAAGGCATCTCAAACAAATGACAACAGAAAATTGTGCACTTCTCACTTCTTCTCGCTCTCAATATGAAAGTTTCTTGGATATCCAATATCTCTTAAATTGCAAGGCAATTGGAAGACCATCCAAGGATATTGACTCATTCTTCTATACCTTTGGGGAACATGGTGCCCAAAAGGCTACTCAAGAAGCCATAAGAAAAAGGGCAAGACTTTTAATTGGAGGAGAAGGTCCAAGTGCATAAGAGATACCACTTCTACCACCACCTCCTCAACCTTAACAACTCACTTTGCAAAGTCTTTATGACTTTCAAATGCAATCCTTCACCACTTTGAAGGATATGATGTAACATCTCCACCTTGACATTCAAAGCATGCAAGGGCAACTCAATTTGAATGTATGCGCCCATAGCTTTGAAGAAGCCCCACCATTTGAGGGGGAGCAAGGTGACGAGGAAGAAGAAAATGGTGGAGATCAAGAAGAGGGTAACGATGAAGAAGGAGATGATTAGCTTAGAATTTATCTCTTACATTTTCTTTTTTTATCCATGATTATGTACTTTCTATAATTCATTAATAAAATTATTTTTGTCTTCCTAATGTTCTCTAAATATCTCATTATTTTTTATATTGACAAAGGGAGAGAAGCAATATCTAAGCAAAAATTTTAACTTTCCCAATTAGGTATTAAGGTTAACTTTTTTACTTTTAATATGATTTACATCTTCAAATGATATGAAACTTTGAATACATATTACTTAATATGTCAATTTGATTATAAAACTATCAATTTGATATTTTTGCCTAGTTTGTTTGTCAAAATCAAAAAGGGGAAGATTGTTAACCATAGGGTGATTGCTCTCTATTTTGATCTTGACAATCAAATTAATTGTTACTAACATCTTTATTAAGTGTTGTTTTGATAGTGTTCAAAGTTTCAGCACATTTGGTTAAGGTTTCCTCATTGAACAACTCAAGAATTTCCTTGAGACGTATAACTCCCAACCGAGACAATAATCTCCCAACCGGAATACAAGTACAGACCGGGAAGTGGCATGTCTAGACCAGGAAATGGCATGTCCAGACCGGGAAAATGTTATCTCCAAGTATTTCAAATTTTCAGTAGCAAAAGAAGACCGGAATAGGGTATGTCCCGACCGGGAACGACATTTTCTAGACCGGGATAAAAATATCTCGATCAGGACTGTAGTACAGACCAAGCAAAGTAAGTGTCCACACCGAAAAATTCTACAGAATGATGACCCAAAAGTTCCAGTAGCAAAAGCAGACTAGGATATGGTATGTCCCGACCAGGACACTCAGTCTTTCGAGGCGGACATTCAAAAAGATGTGACGGTTGAAGAGGAAATACCACCAAAGTGTGCCACATCATCAAAAAGTCAAAACACTCTTAATCAAACTAACTTTGGTCCCGACCGGGACTCATCCAAAGCCAAGAAGACCCAAGTTCCTAGCAGTGGTATCATCGGGCAAGTCCCGACCGGGACACATAGAGTTCCGATTGGGACAATTGAATAAAAACTAGCTATTGGGATTTTCAGTCAATCAAAAGCTGCTACACATCAAAATTGGGTGTTTCCCGACTAGAAAAGCATGGTTCCTGACCAGTACACCTCTCTCTGCAGATAGCATTAAATGCACTTATAAGAGAACGTTAGAAAGAGTTATGGCACCACTTTGTAACGGCTAATTGGTAGGTAATCAGTATAAATACCTTACCAAAAGGTCATTTAATGAGAACCAACAACTTAACAAGTGTCAAAGCTATTGCAATTTATTTTCTCAATCTTTTCATTAATTATTTTAAGATTAACACTTAGGTTGTCTTGTAATTAGGTAGTGTGAGCCAAATTACAAGGAATTGGTTGTTATGTGAGCCACAAAATACAAGGAAAAATGGGGTTGAATGTTAGCCTTGATAAAACACCTGGTTGGGAGTAAACTTGTTAAAACTCCAAAATTGTAATATAAGTTATTAGATTAGTGAATACCCAATATAAGTTAGGGAAAGGAGTAGGGTTAGTTAACACCCGAACCTCTATAAAATTTGTGTCTCAATCTTCTCTTCTTCTTTTACTATCTTGTTAGTGCAAAATTTTTAACTTCCCACTAATTCGTCACTCCCCCCCGCCCCCCCTCTTTCTTGGTGATTGTTTGGGCAACAGTTTTAATAGTAGCATCATCTGGTACATCGGCTCTTTTATTATCTGCTAGCAGAATAACTCATTATAGGTTCAAAATATCAATCAATTTAATTGAATATTCAACATGTAAAATTAAAAATGTACTTAATTAGCTAAGTTAATATAACAAACTTCTTTAATTATTTGGGATGAAGTCCCTATGAGTCATAGATATTGTTTTGAAGCACTTGATAGATCACTTAAAGATATTTTATCAAATGAAAATTATGAAAATACTAATAAACCTTTTAGAGGTAAAACAATGTTATTATGAGGTGATTTTGGACAAATTTTTTACCAGTTATTGTCAATGGCAGCAAAGAATATATTATTAATGCATCTTTAACTTGATCATATTTATGGAGATTTTTCAAAGTATATAAGCTTAAAAATAGCATGTGTTTATCTACTATCTTAAATAGTAAAAATTATATGATTGAACTATTTATATTTGCATAATGAATATTAGTCAGCGATGAAAAAACACCAGTTAAACAAATAAAATAAATTGATGATGAAACTAATTGGATTGAAATTCCAGATAATATACTCATTAGAAATTGTGTTGATCCTATAGACCAAATTATTAATAGAACATATCCTTCATTCTTAAATAGATATATTGATCCTTCTTATGTAAAAGAACAATTTATAATAACATATACTAATGAAATTATTGATGTGATTAATGAAAAGATGGTTGAATTACTACCCGATAAGGAAAAAATATATTATAGCTCAGACTCAATATGTAAAATATCTAGCAATATAAGTGAATTAAAGATTCTCTATCCTATTGAATTTTTAAATTTTTTGAATTTTAATAGATTTTCTCAACACGAGTTGAAATAAAAAAAAAAATATTTCAATTATATTGCTCCATAATATCAATTCAAGTATAGGTTTATGTAATGACACCCGATTATTAATAACTAACTTAGGGATAAAAGTAATTGAAATTTAAATACTTACAAGTTTACATTGCGGTGATAAGGTATATATTCCTTGAATCATTTTTTCAATTAATGAAGGTAAATATCCTTTTATCTTAAAAAAAAAAAGACAATTTCCAATAAAAATATGTTGTTGTATGAATATTAATAAAAATCAAGGTCAAATATTAAAACAAGTTGGTCTTTACTCTCATGATTACTGTTTTTCACATGTACAATTATACGTTGCACTTTGCAGAGTTACTTCACACAAGGGTTTACATATAATTATAAATAACAAATCATGTAGTGATAAGTATAATAATTACAATTATACTAAAAATATTATTTTTCCAGAAATATTTAGTAATATTTCGAATAGTTTACATTATAATATATAATTTTTATTTATTACTTTCTAATGATATTTATATGCAAACTATTTTGTTTTAATATAATTGCTAATTAGTAATTACCTTTTTTATTAATTTATTTGTTATTAATAATTTTCAATTCATCAGTATAGCAATAAAAATGAAATATACACTAATATCGGAGTTCGATGGACATAGCAAGACATTCGTGTTAAATTCTGTATCAGTGGTTTGGAATTTTACTAACATCTACAATCCTAATAAATTTTTTAGTCTTGAATTTTTCATACTTGATGAAAAGGTATTGTTCTCATATTAATAAATTTAACTATTTAATATTTGTTACATGCATTTTTTTTCCTTTTATATATCCTAAATTTTGAATTTTTTATATCAGGATAACACAATGCATGGTACTATTCTAAAACAATATACAGATTATTTCTTTCAGACCTTTATTAATAGAAGAAAAAGTTTTTTATATTTCTAGAAGTATTGTTATACCTGCACAAATAAATTACAAAATTAGTATTCATCCATTTCGTATTAAGCTGCGGAGAAATGCATTCGTCAAACAATTGGATGAGGATGATTTTGTCAATTCCATTAGATGGGTTTGATTTCATCGATTTTGACAATGTAAGAACTGGAGCAGGCAACAAATCACATTTGTTAGGTACGCTTTTAATGTAATTTTAGTGAAACTTAAATTATTAATTATATCTACAGATATCATTGGACAAGTTACTTTGATAGGAGAGTTTGAAGAAGTAAATGCACTTGCTAGAATAGGAAACAAAAGGCGCATCCAAATTAAAAATGAATGGTTTATATATATAACGTTCACATTTTTACTCATTTAGTTGAATGTTAATATAGGTCTGAAAAGTTGGATATTACTCTATGGGATAAGATTGCAAAAGATTTTCTAGATGCTAAAATTTTTACAGAAGAGACAAATGTTGTTGTTGTTGTTACATTTGTCGCAATGATTCCATAAAATATTGAAATATAATTATATTCATCATAAACCATTTTGTTTTTCTTACATGAATTTTATTAGTTCTTATTTACTATAAATTATAAAATATTTCAAAATCGTCATTTTCATTATTTATATTTAGTATTAAATTAATTATTTCAATATTATTCTTAGATTCTTTGACCCTCAATAGTACAGTTGATACAAAAATATTTGTTAATCTTGCGATACCCAAAGTTGTTCTAAGGCAAAGGTATAATTAATTTTAAACCAAATACTGTTACTTTAAAGTAAAGATATTATCAATTTTGATTTAATGTTTCACTTTCCTTTTTAAATTTCTAACTATTTCTACTACCAGACCATTAGACCCAATCTTCTCAAGTGGGTCTAATAGTCTGGTAGTAGAAATCGTTAGAAATTTAAAAAGTGAAACATTAAATCAAAATTGATATCATGTACAGGACATAAAGTTTCCGTGCCAAGCTATTATTTGTTGCATTGATCCATCTGGTATAAAATTTGTCCTCAATGCAAAAACATATTCAAAGTTACAATGAACAAACATAGGGTAACAAATGTAATATCCTTGAAGAGTCACCTCCATATTGGTATATTACATTTTTCCACTTGATTAAATTTGTTAGTACTTTATTCTTGAATTGTAAATGTTATTCATTCTCTTTATCAAGTACAAGCTCAACGATGCTGTTGAAGATTCAATTGGAACTAAAACATTTATTATATTTGGTCGACAATTAGCAGAATTAGTTGATCTTTCTGCTAATAATTTAATTCACGGTTCCAGAGACATACAATCTCCCACCACTGATTACAAGAATTTATGGAATAAAACGTGTTTTCCAAATTATTATTAACAATTGTAAAGATCTTTATAATTTGACTTTCAAAGTCACATATCTGTCAAAAATCAAGATTCATAAACTTTCAAATCGAAATCAATAGGAAAAACATCTTCAATTTCTGTATTGCTGAGAAATCCATTCCCAACAGAACTTACTATTAATGACGAATCCGCACAGGTCATGGAAGAATCACCTATCAAACGACCATGTATTAGGTAAAAAATAAATTTATATTACTTTTTATGTCACGTAATAGACATCATATATAATAATAAACATATCTAATTAAAACAAAATAATAACATATATGTTTATTTTTGTCCTTCAGATCAGAGCCACCTTCAGCAGAGAAAAATAAGATCGATTGATTGTTTATAAGCAATCTTCATATTTTTTACTATCCAACTATCTCATTCGCTTCCTTACAAACTATTACTAATATTTATAAATTACGTAAACTTTTAATGTTATATACAACTTTTTTTTCTTATAATATATAACTATGCTTTTTGGTAACGACTCTTCAATTTATAAATTTTTTTTTTCAATATTATCTTCATGTTAATCGTACTAAATCCCTGACGCAAAGCAAGGATCCCATACTAGTTAGCTTCTGCAGCAAAGTAAGAAGCAGCATTCATTTTCTCATACGCTGCCTTGACGAGCTTTAGCATAAGTGTTTCTAATAATGACAGGGCGATAAGCTTTGTGCAGTGTGTAGTCATAATCTGCATTCATTTTCTCATAAGCAAGTTGCCTTGACGAGCTTTAGCATAATTCTCTAATAATGACAGCGCGATAAGCCTTGTGCAGTGTGGATTCATTAAAAAGCATCAGTATTTATCTTCAAACCAACAGGAGAGCAGGTCCAGGATGTTTAAACATGAACAGTAGGACTATTGACAGTTGTTCCATCCTGCAAAATAACCTTCACATATTCAGGAAAAAAACTACTATCAGCTTTCCTTGCAATATCCATTAGATTAGGAATAATCCCATCAAACAAAAATCTCTTCCTCATTTTCCATATACTCCAGCAAACTATGGCATTCTGCCAAGTTTTCCTTATTGTCACCAACCACATAGGCAACGAAAGAAAGTCCACATTTGAAGATATAAAACCAACAGAACTTCAGAAACAACACAAGAACAACATATGCTTAATGGTTTTTTTCTCCTTCATGCACAACCTGCAACTGGGATCAATCTCCAAAACCCATCTATTCAACTCCCAATTGCAGCTTATTTTATTTCTAAAGGCCCTCCAACGAAAAGTTGTAAGTAATCTCAGGCATAATATTTAAACCCCAAATGGAGTTTCAGAAGTGCATGTTAAAACACAAGGATGATGAAATGTCTAACATTCTGCTTTCCTCGTCACATAACAACTTATTCCAAGATTTGACAGAAAAGCAACCTGACCTTTCATAGTGCCAAACAACATCACCACTTCTATCTCCTCTTCCACTAGAGATCCTTGCAATAGCTTGAGATTCTACATCAAAGAATAATCTGTTAAGTAATCTCAAATTCCATGTTTTCAAACTATCATACATAAAATCTTTCACAACATAAACACTTACATTAGTTGGTCTTGCTGGTTGGATAGTAAAACCTGGCGGAGAAGTCCATGGAGAATTCCAAATTGGAATATCTCTTTGACTGTTGATGTTCTACCTAATTCCATTCTTGACGGCCTTCTTTCCCTACAAAATACTGGACCAATCCCAAGAAGTTTTTCCCTTCTCTGCATTAAGTCACAACAAGGGAAATATTTAACTTTTAAAATCTTTGAGACTATGAGGATATTTCAATATTATCCAAGCCTGATTTGCTAATTAATAAGGCTTGATTAAAGATTGCTATATCCCTAAATCCACCTCCACCTGCTCCCTAAGGCTTAGTCAGTATATTTCTATTCTATTTGATGAACTCCCCAGAGTTACTATTTCATATGTAGAGTACATGCATCATCATCCTTATCTAGGTTATTAATTCATAACCCTATAAACTGAATCTCTACTTGTCTAGGAAAGTTACCTTCCATCCATTCACTCTACAGGAACAGGGATTAAATTTGTACCTTCTCAAATGAATAGGTATAGGTAGGAAAAATATATAAAAATGAGATTAAGGAAAATGATGGTAATAAATCTCAAGTCCAAACCATACCTGCCACCTCCCTGCCAATGATGGGACTGTATTATCCAGTGCTCAACACAACTCCTATCTCACCGATGAATTCTACCCCGCTTATGATAGGCTTGATAATCCAGGATCTCCAATATTCTTTGTCACCCAAATTCAAGTTTATCAAATCTGGGCCTTCCCTTCATTTCTGATTCTCGACTTCTGGCATTATAAGCAATGTTAATCGGCTACCAGTGGAGGCATGAGTAGCTGCTGGTGGAGAGGAATTGAACAATGATGGCTAGAAACAGAGAGTGAAATAGCATGAGAGATGGAAATGATTTAGGACAAAAGAAATACAAGGGTACTTTTGTTATTTGAAATATTTATTAAGATTGGTGTTCATTCACGAATTCTTGCAACTTTGGTGGAATTTGGCTTAGATATAATAAATTTCAAAGAATTACTTATTAAGAATTATAAATGAATTTTCATTTAAATTAAACGTCTAGATTTGGATATTTAAACGAATTATTTAAAATTTTGTAAAATTCATTTATACCGGATGGTGTAAAATTTGAGCTTCACCTTTAACATTATGAAAACTAGATAATAAATGCTGTTTAGTGCAATTTACATGCACATGCATATGAAACTAGCGGACTAGCAATAACATACTGTTGCAAATAAGATGTATACTGCCGGGGATTTGGTATAATGTAGAGGAATAACTGAATAAACTACATTTTTATAGCATCAAAATCAAAATATAAGGAGAGGAATCTCCAAAAACACACTGCAGTTTATAGGAATGATTATATACCAGCAAAAATAGTACTCGATATTCTTTGAGACAAAACCACAAACATGGTTGCCTCATCAACAAGACCACAGACAACTAACACATGGTTCCATCACCAGCTCATTTGCATAGTAGTTCATTTCCTTGTATAGAGAAAATTAGTCACTCAAATGGAACTTAGTGCCAAGAATGCATGCCAGCAGAAAAAATTCCAAAGATTGATCAAGAAATCTCTTATGCTGCAATAAAACATAATTACATAGTAATACATAATAAGAATAATTAAAGCAAAATTTTGAGAAATTAAGCACTAGAATGGCAATATCTATCCTCTTCAGTTTGTCATTGTAAAATAAGCTAGGAAAAGTTAAAATTTTGATTTATAGCAGTAGCTAAGGAATAGGCACACCTTTGTAATCCAAGTAATTATCCTCATTAAAAACTGAAATCGATGTCAATAAGTACCAAGTGAATTCACCAAAAGAATTAAATATTTAAAGAAAAAAAAAGCATAGTTTGCTTTCTTCATACTATATGAATTGAGACGATCAAAGTTTTGAACCACAAACATTTCAGTTCAATTATAAACTACGCAACATATTCTCTTTCCATCAAAGGCATTAAGGTTTATTACCTTTGCAAGCATATGTATTGCAGATCATAGAACAGTTAGAAAGAGGAAAGATATAGGAAGATATACAATAAAGAAGAACAAGATAATGATCACAAACTCCAAAAATATAGCATGCTGCAGTTAATACCTGCAAAGAAACAGTTTCCACCAGTGACAAGCCACCCCTCTTTTGATGTGCAGTGACATTATCAATGCTAAATTGTCTTGTTCAAAAGTTTTTGAAGCATGAGAACTATTTTTGAACATTCTGGCATAACCCCCATTGTTACTTGACACAACTGCATGCTAGTTAGACTTAAATTTATTGAAATCACCAGATTACTGATTGCCGAAACTGTACTTTCCTAGCCTTCAAAATACTATTCTGCAATACTGACATAGTACAGGAATCTGGCTGTATCCCCTTGTACAACATTTCATTAATAAGGACTACAGCCTTTTCAATATCTCCAACATTACAGTGCCCAGATAAAAGAGCAGTGTAGGTCACAGTATCCGGTTCTATTCCTCTATCAATCATTTCATTGAAAAGGATCATAGCATCTTGAATGTTTTTTGTTTTGCAGTGTCTGTCAATTAGAACAGTATAACAAATGACATCAGGTTTTATATCCATATCCTGCATTTCACTCCAAAATGCTGAAGGATCCATTGTATCTTCATTGCCTTCCATAAAATATGACCTGCCCTTGGAGTTCCTCATATTTATTTTTGAACAATAATCAAGCAACACAGTGTATGTGATAACATCAGGTTTAATCCCTCTGCTCTTCAAATCACCCAAAAGATGGCAGGCCTCCCTCATGCAATTTACCTTGCAATAACCATTTATCATTATTGTATAAGTAATGAGATCTGGAATCAGCCCACTGTTGATCATCATATCAAAAACACACTGGGCCCTCTTCATTTCTCCAGCCAGGCAAAGAGCGCCTATGACTTTACCATACATGATCTTAGAAGGATTGACATTCAGAGCCAACATCGTCTTGAGCAACAAAAGAGCTTTCTCGCTATCACCTTCCACACAGAGGTTTTTGAGCAGTTTTAGGCAGGATGCTTTCTTCACAATAATTCCCTGATTAGACAGCCCAATAAATAGGTCAAAGGCTTCCCTTGAATTATTAGCCTCACAGAAACCACTGACCATGGCACTATAGGTTTCCAAGCACTTCCCTTCCAAACTATCAAAAAAAGCTTCAGCAATATCCACATTACCTCCAATACATAAGCCTTCAATAATCATATTATGTGTGACAGTGTTAGGTTTTATACCCTGGCTCTCCATGTAACATAAAAGGTTATACGCCTCTTTTGCAAGGCCATTTCTAGAAAACCCACCAGCAAGTACATTATAAGTAACAATATCAGGCTTAAGTCCTCTTTCCTTCATTTTTTTAAATAAATTTAGGGCATCAACAACTTTACCTTTAAGGCAGTATCCATTAATAAGAGTTGTGTAGTTGATGATGTCTGGAACCATATGTTTACCCTCCATCTCAATAAGTAATTCTGCAGCTTCTTCCACTTTTCCCAGCTTGCACAAAGCATCCATCACCACGTTGTGGCAAGCCGCATCAAGGAAAATCCCCATCTCCTTGAATTCCTTAAATTGATTTGCAACTTCAGAAGCCATGCCCATTTGAAACAAGCCTTGAAGAATTGAGCACACAATTACACAATTCGTCTTGATACCTTTTGACACCATTTCGTCATGATGAGCCAGAGCTTTAAGTAAACTCCCATTCATGCAATATCCAGAAATCAAAGCACTATATATATACACATCCGGGCAAAAGCCTTGTCTTTCCATGTAATGCAATACACTCTCAGCCTCTTCCATTTTCATCTCATTACAGAAGCCACGAACCACAACTATATAAGCATACACATCAATTGGAATTTTTGCAGTTATCCAAGCTTGAAGTACTTGAAAACCAAAA
Source organism: Balakata baccata (assembly GCA_949630135.1). Classification (NCBI taxonomy): domain Eukaryota; kingdom Viridiplantae; phylum Streptophyta; class Magnoliopsida; order Malpighiales; family Euphorbiaceae; genus Balakata; species Balakata baccata. The sequence continues at coordinate 4,217 of CATIWF010010254.1, read as the reverse complement.
TCAGTCCTCCCCTTCCTACAAAGACCCTCAATATAAGCAGTGTAGGCAAAAGAATTTGGAGTCACCCCACCTTCCTCCATCTCTTGAAATACATTACCAGCTTCATCCAAACTACCTTTTCTACAAAATGCTTTAATGGCAATGGTGTACGTATAGTCATTAGGACTCAACCCAATGGCCTTCAACTGTCTATATATAGCCACAGCCAAATCCACTTTCCCACACTCAATCAATTGGTTCATGAGAAAATTACAGGAAAATATATGCGGAACAAATCCAAGGCACTTAGTATGGAAAAAAATATCAATAGCCTCATCAAACATGCCTGCAATGGCATAAACCTTAACCACTGCATCCGACACCTGAGCAAGCACATGGGAAGATTCACTCTCAAGCTGCTCTGCCAGAGCTTCAAACAAATTCACAATTTCAAAGTCCAAGTCTCTATCTTTTCTAATAATTTCGAGCAATACAGAATCTAATTTCCGTGCCCAACCCCAATAACATAATATTCTAACAATAGCAGCATATGTATAAGGATCACGGCAAAACTCACTTTCCTTAAGTTGGTTAAAGAATGAGAAAGCAAGACCGGGCTCGTTCTTCAAACTGTTCAAAGTTTGAACAATTTTTACAGAGAAATGGTTAGAAACGCAACTTGGGTGGTGGGTATTAAAGGTTTGCTGTTCTTCAGAGGGGTTTAACAAGGCTGAATTGGAGTAAGCAAGAGCTGAGACGGTGTATAATCTAGTCAAGTTAACAGGTCTGAAAAACTTCCTACGGGAAAGTAAACTAACAGATGATAGACACATGAAAGCGAAGAGACATTAAAAAGGAAATCAACAATTAAAGATTGAAGGAAAAGGGCGTATTTGAGAAAAAGATAAGAATCATAAGAAAGATGGAGAAGGCTTACTTGACTGAATTAGGATTATCTTGTTGTGTGATGGTGAAGGACGAGTTGAGACTTGAAAGAATCAGACATGACCAACAAAGGGTTTCAGTTTATAGTAATTTTGAGCAATTGATTATGATTATAAGCTTAACAGCCTAAAACCCTGACTGCGAGGCAAAAGCCTAAAACCATGTTCCTTCTTCCTATACATCTTAAACCCTGCCTGCGAGGCGAAAGCCGATTTCCATTCCATTGGCTGTGGGCGGATTTTAAATTTTTTTAATTTTTTATAAATAAATTTTTAAATTTTTTAAATTTAATTGATTGATTTTTTTTTATTTTTTATATACGATTTTTTTTAAATACATTTCTGAAAAATAATTTTTAAAATTTTTAAAAAATTAAAAATATAAATTTTTTTTCTAAAAAAAATATTTTCTTTTAATGCAATGTCAAATAAATTCTTAAAAAACTCAATATAGACAGGTGGACGGGATAGTCATCTTTTCTATATATAATAAAGATTTTTTACTATATTTTAACAATTTATGGTTTTATATTAAATTTATTAGTTAGTTATTTAAAAAATATTAAAATTCATAGGTTTTGAAAAATTATTCATCTACAAAAATTTTTTTATTTTTTAAAAATTTGATTTATCACCTCTTATATAAAAAAGTTCAAAAACTATGAATTTTAATCAATGAGTTATTGTTACTAGATTTTTTTATTCCAAAATTGATCTTAATAAATTAATAATATTTTAAAATTATCATTAATTCTAAGAAAGTAAAAATTAATTTTCTTTTAATTTCAATTTATTATTATTATTATATGGTATTAATATGCATTAAATTATTAATAAAAAATATTCTTAACAATGTAATTAAATATAATAATGTATAATAACTTTTAATTTTTTATTTTTCAACTTTTAAAATAACTAATTTTATTTTTAAAATTCTTAAATATGCAGTGGAATACTTAATTAACAAAAAATTATCAATATTTAATAAAATGGTGAAATTAAAATTTAATTGTTAAATCAATGAACTGTGGTTATTGAATCAAATATAAGTATAAGTAGATTTTACAATCTATTGATTTAAAATCAATATATATTATAAAATTTATAAATTTTAAAATTTATCAATTCAAACAGTACCTTTAATTTTTATCAATATTAATAAATAATAGCTAAAAAAACTCAAACCGAAAACCTTTTCTATTTTTACAAACTCAATCAAACAATCATGTGACCTTTTTTTTTTTTTAACAACGGGCTTTTATAGTAGGAAAAAAAAAGCTAATAATATAAGCAAATTTTTACTTCTTTTGCCGATTTAGTGACTAAAACTCTCATGTCTCAATTTTGAATCTTACTAGATCTTTACTTTTGAAATATTACAATATTATCTTCATTTAAAATTTTTTTCTTAAAAAAGTATTACAATAGTATCTAAACTTAAAAAGTTACCATAAAATATAACAAAAATTATATATTTGGTATATTTGGATATATCTTAATTTAATATCTTTTGGAATATTTTGAGTATATTTTAATATAGTATATTTTTGACATATATTGAGAATTACTTGAATATATCTTAAAAAAATTTTAAGAATTCTTTGATAATTCATTAGAAATATTTTTTGTATATCTTAGAAATATTTTGGATATATTTTAAAAATACTTTTAATATATCTATGAATCTCATCCAATAAATTGAAAAACTATTTCATTATAACGTGTTCAACAAATCATATTTATTTCCAAAAGAAAAAAAAGAACTCATAATCTTGTTTCCATATTCTACATTTGAAACACCGGATACTTTCTTGTTTCTCCTCCTTCCCATCCTATTCCTAATAGTCATGTTAGCATTAACAACCTCTTCATTTGAATCAATCACCGCATTGGGCGCTTCTCCACCGCCTCTTGCCATACTTTTGAATCAATTCCCCAACCTATCAATAAGAAGTTGGAAAGTTGAAAAGGAAGAAGATTCTTTGGTAACATTGGCATTTGTATGATAATTTTTCTTCTTGTATGCATCAACAATATCTCTATCTACACAATTTTTACAGAGATACTAATGTCTTTAGGAGTCATCCTTATGGCAAAAAAGATTCAATTAGCAGGAAACTCAAAATTCATTGTTCTTTCGACAAATTTTATTATTTAATTTGATGAGAGGAATATAATCTTAAGCATAAATATTGTATGAGGATATAATTTATGCGTATAAAGAAGTGATAGAAATAGAAATATCATGAAAGTAAATATATTTAATTCAAGCAAGAGAAATAGAAAATCACATGTCGTACTTTTGAATCAAACCCTCAACCACCTCTGCCATACTCGAGCGCTTCTCCGCCGTTGATCTCGCACACCTGGCTACTAGAATAGCTAGATTCCTTATCACTCCCGCGTCCACCAGCGACCCGATTCTACTATCACTAATTGCAGAGAAATCATTGCATTTTATTAATGGAGCCGCCTAATCGACTATAGAAGGAGGGCTGTAGTTGACATCGTTGCATTTCGGCCAATGATAATTTCCAACAGCGACATCCCGAAACTGAAAATATCGCTCTTAGTACTTAAATCGCCTTGATCCAGATTTCGGTAAAATTGAAAATAGAATCTGTAAAAATGAAAAAAAAAATATTAGATATCTTTTTGTAAATAAAATAGTTAGTGTGATTTTTTGGTGAAATTTTCTATAAAAAAAAATATTTCCTCCTATCCATTTTAACTATATAAGAATATAGAATTTATTTCATTTCATTTCGACTAACATTTTATATTATAAATAATTATTAATTCATTATTACTTTTAGTCTTATTTTATATTTATAATTATATTTATTAAATAGCATTCTAAATTGTCCATTCTTAGCATTCTATTTACATCAAATTGAAAGAAACTGCATTCATGACTAGTATTAAAATGTATTCTATTTCCTTCAAAGATTAAAGTTTCATCTTTTAATAAGTTATTTCTAGCTCTGATACCAATTGCAGCTGGATCATATTTATTTATTCTAATTGTTCTATTATTCTAATTGTTCTATTGCTATAATTCTTGATAACTCTATATATCTGAACCAATATTCTAATATTTTGCGTTTATGTAAGACAATAATATTAATATAGAATGTATGAACAAACCTATTGTTTCTAAGATATAAATTATTACTGTTGTTTATATTTTGATGTTCAGTAATATAATAATCTATTTTTGCTTCGTGATAATTTATTTTTTCTAAACATATTTGTTGTTAAATTAAACAATTAAAACAAATGTTACACATGGTA
>CATIWF010010253.1:0-30965 GCA_949630135.1 Balakata baccata | reverse complement strand
TACCTCTATTTTATATATAACTCTTAATAATAAACAAATTAGTAATTTGATGGGACGGAAAAAATAATTGTAAAATATTTACTACTTCTATTTTATATATGACTCTTAATAATAAATAAATTAGTAATATTCATATGAGTTATAATACGAGTTCAATATCTAATAATCACATATAACACATATTAATGATAGTTTCAACTCCTAATCAAATCATAACATATATAAAAATGAGAATATAGGGACAAGCAAAATGACATAAAATATTTATTATTTCTATTTTATATATGGTTTTTAATAATAGACAAATTAATAATTTGATAAAAGTTGAAATAAACATGCACTCCTATAATTCACTATGAATAAAATATTATTATAAGACGAAAAAAATTAATAATATATATATATAATAATAATCATATATAATACATCTATTTTATATATAACTTTTAATATTTTAGATAAATATGCATTCACATTCCAAGTATTATTAGTATTATGACTTTATTAATAAACAATAGTTCTATTAATATTGAAATAAAATTAGTTTATTAATATTGTTGTAACATTATAACTCTATATTTACCTCAATAATTAATTAGTTAATTAACATTTCAAATAAAACGAAACAAAAATTAATAAAAAATAAACAAATTATATAAAAATCAAATTGTGATGAATGACTAGTTAAATATCTAATAATCACATGCAAAATGAAAAACTAGTAAAATTATAAAATTAGCAATGTAAAATTAAGAGTAAATTTAGAATTAAGGATAAGGTTCATAAAACTTAAAATGCATATTCAAATTTTTAATTTTTTAACTTTACCCTTATTTTTACAACGTTATTTTTTAAAATTTTAATTATTCTTTATTGAGTTCTAAAATAATTATTTTTGTACAGATAGAGTTCAATAATTAATTATTTATTTTTTTAACATATAAAAATATAGTTACCTAATCATAATAGAATTGAATTTCTAATTAATGAATTATTAATGCTATTCACTGGTAAATTAAATATTAAATTACAAAATTAACCTAATTAGCTAATACAATCAAGCTAACTTTTCGGTAAATTTGTATGTCTCATCTATTCTCACTTATATATATATTAGTTCTTCATTAATGTATCTTGCACATGATTATTAGTTATTAGACTCATCATTAATCACCATTCAGTTTTTATATAAGAATAATCTTGTCCAGTAAATATTATATAATTAAGTCATATTTAATTTAAATATTAATAGTTGTTAATTATATTTGATTTTTATATCATACTATATATAAAAAAAACTATGCTAAATTATATTAATTTGTTTTGTCCTATTATAATATTTTATTCATAATAAATTATAGGAGTGCATGTTTATTTCAAATTTTATATTATTTTTTAGTATTTTATTCATAGTAAATTAGGGATTCGTGTTTATCATATTTATCTCAATTTCAATATTATTTTATTTGTACTCGTGCATTCAAATTTGCTCAATTCATATTTTATAGTGTTTTCTAGACTAGATTGTGTATTTTTAAGCCTTTGATTCGTGTTTATTGTTGAGAAATTGTGTAATTTGGCGTTATATTTTGATTTAAAAAAAATGGAGGAGAAATGAGAAGTTTTGCGCTAATTTGAGGATTTAAGCATTTTGGTGGAAAGTTATGCACACGGAAATATGGATTGACACTATCACCTTTTCTGGCACGGGCATATGGAAGAAAATAGATCAATACTAGCTTATGGATTTAAAGCTTGGGAGTGTGGATCCACACGGGATACCTTCTGACACGGAAGTGTGGATGCTAACTTGAAGAAAAACACAACTAATCAACATTAGTGTGTGAATTTCACATGGCAGTGTCGTTTTCTAGAAATTTTAAAGCCATCTGCATTTGGGATTCTCAAATACTAAAGTGTGGGTACATTTTAAAGGCTCCAATTTTAATTGGCTAGGGATTAAAGTTTGTAAATATTTACTACCTTTTAAATTAGGAAAGAGAGTCCTAACTAAAAAAGAACTCATCTTAAATTTCTAAGGATTTAAAAGATGTTGTTAGGGTTTAGATAAGGGGTTTCTGCAATCTCTTCACCTGGGCATTGTTTACTTTTGAGATTTGGATAGCAGAAGAGATCTTGGAAGCCATTCCATCTTGTTTCAGCAATGTGGGCTACGATTAGGGGTAATTCACCATTGAAATTATCAAACTTTGAGCTTTTGAGAATTAAAGACCAACTATCCAAGCGAGATTCGAGCTAATCAGTTTCAGAGGGTTTTTATTTCCATTATTTTTTTTTCCTATTGTAGCATGTTTAGTTTTAGCTTTGGAATTAACTTGACAATAGTTAAAGTCATGTTTGACTAAAGTTTTTGTTAAGTATTTAGTAGCCATTAGGATGTATGAACTTCCCCTTTAGTTTTTAATGATATTTGATTCTTTCAATTATACTTGTGAAGTTTTAAGTTGAATATATGATTGACCACCATCCATTTGATTTATAATTGATATCTTAAGGGTGAGTTATTAGACGAACCATTTGTAACTTGTCCTAAAAATTGGGATGAACGTTAATTATGTTATTAGCTTGGGTAGTTAGCAACTTAAGGCGAGAGCCGTAAGAATGTTACTTCATTGTGCTTAGTTGAATTAGGGGATAGGGATACGACTAATGTGTAAACTAAATGTCTATTTAAGTCTCATAAGTAATTCAATCAAGTTTACTTGTCTTTTAGTTAATTATTTGTTTCAATATTCATTAGTTTAATCTCCACACCATCAAAACTGAATAGAATGTTTAGTTGTATTATTGTATCTCCATTGGCAAATTAAGGTAATTAGGAGTTAAGTCGAATTGTTCCTTGAGAAATCGACCTCGGGGTTGTCTTGCCATTTTGTGATTGACTCGTGCACTTGCGAGTATTTAGTTTGAGCGCATCAAAATTACTAATTTGGACTTGTATTATAACTCATGAAAATTTCTAATTTGTTCATTATTAAGAATTATAGGTAGTAAGACAGTTATTTTGCTCGTCATCAAATTACACATATATGGATGAGTCACTTTGGATTTGAGTCGTGTTCAGGGTCTATATATTCAATGTAATTTATAGAAGTGTATGTTTATCTTAAATTTTATATTATTTTATAATTCATTTCTTAAATTACTTATCATTATTAAATAAATAATAATATAATAATAATTTTATTCGGCAAATTAAATTTAATTACTTTTAATTATTATGTAATTAAGTCATATTTAATTTAAATACTAATGACAGTTAATTATATTTGATTCTTATATTTTATATAAAAGTAAATTATATTATACTATATACGTAAATTTTAAAAACTTAGCTCATCCATTATGTTATACAACACCACAACCACAAGCGGCCGATGACTATCATTTTGCAATAATTTTTTTTAATTTCCTTTTTTTGATATAATAATTGATGACATATTACTATTTAAAAATTCTTAAATTAAATTTATTTATAGAAAATTTATATTTTCAAAGACAAACTCATGCTATGATTCTTTTTCTAATGTAAGGAAAATGTGAATTTCCTTAGAATTTTGATATAGACTGAATTTTTCATTAATTGTAGTCTTAATAGAATTGGACTTATAATTGATAAATTATTAATATTATTTACTAAATTAAATTATTAAATGATAAAATTAACCTAATTAACTAATGCAATCATGTTGGTTTTTTTAGTAAATTTGTTTGTCTAGCGAAACTCTACTAACATAACATAAAATTCCAATAAGATTAAAAATGTTGAATTGATTAGAAAGTTGAGTATCTTAGGAACTTTAAAACGTCATCATTTTTATTTTTAAAAAAATTTTAAAATATAAATCTCTCTTTAACTTTAAAAAATAATACATGTAGATATCGTGCTTAAGAGTTGTCTTATCAGCAGAGCAGGAAGAAACAAAAAATTTACTGTTAACGGAGTTTTACCAGAGAGATTTAAGTTTTAAAAATTTTAGGAAAAACAAAAATAATGATTTTTAAAGTTTTAAGATAATTCAACTTCCTAATTAGCTTTCTAATCAGCAGAACATTTTTAATTTCATCGGAATTCATAAATTGATAAAATTTTAAAAGTTTTGTGTATTTAAATGAGAAAATGGAAAATATAATTTAATTTTAATACAACATTAAATGTTCAGTTTATTTTTTGTAATTTTCCTTTCTTTTTTATTGAATATTTCAATTATTTTTTTATAGCATTCTGCAAGGGAATACCGTCTGTTACATACCTCTTGAAAAAAATTCATAGCTTTCCCTAATGTATATGTAAAAGGAAAATCTTTCTTATAATCCAAAATGATATGAATAAATTGGCATGTGACTTTTTTAGTTTAATTAAAAGTTTTTAATTCGAGTTTTAAATATATAGCTATTTTAAAATTTTTTAAAAAAATATTTTATGGTTTTTCAGAGTCCTACCTAGCACATTTAGAATTCGGACTAATTCTGATTTCAGATTTTTGAAAAAAAAAAAACTCTCATAAAGCAATCAATTACATAAAGAGAAAATTTCACAAACTACCTATTTTAACTTTTCATTTTAAAAATAGCCATAATTTTTTTTTTCATTTTTATTAAATGTCTTTTAAATTTTACCATTTTGATAATTTTTCTATTTTTAATATATTATTTTAATTCCATGCCAACAAACTCACAAGAGTTGCTAAAAATAACCTTAAAAAATTTCATAATATTAAAAATAACCTTAAAAGTTCTGTTTTTAGAAAATTAGTCCTCCATTTTAATGATATTTTCATGATACCAATAATAACTATATCTAAATAAAAAAATGAAATGAAAAATATTAAACATTCTTCTTCTTACTTCTCCTTCTTGCACAAAAAATTATAATATTTGCATAAACTCATCTTCAAGAATTGATGACTCGTACCAAAACGCAGTAATAGCTCAATTTCCAAAAGTAGTGTCCAGAAAATTTTTAATAAAAATACAGTGAATTTCACTAATGGTATCCTAACTGTGCAAATTGTAACAATTTAGTTTTTCAAAGATTATTTTAGTTATAAAATAAAAGTTGAGATAATTTTATGTTACAAATAATTTTTGAAATACTAAATTATTACAATTTACATAGTTAAAGTACAATTGATAAAATTCATCCAATAAAAATATAAATAGAACAATACAATCAAAATTTTCAGTTTTTGCAATATTTCCTTAAGAAAAAAGTTTTTCCTCCATAGATTTTCTTTCACTAAGTCACAACAAGTTCTCCTGGATTCTCAATACTCAAGCAAATTTTACTTGAATCATTACCCAACTAAATAAAATGATGAAATAAGAAAAAGAAAATGAAGCCTCATTTTTACTTTATTCAACACCTATATGGAGACTCGCCTTTTCACTTTCTTCCTTTCTTTTTTTTTATTCTTTTCTCTCTTTTTTCCCTTCTTTAGTCTCTTTTAAATATGATAATCTTCCCTAAATTAAATTTTCACTCATCAAAACTTCTTCTTTCAATTTTTTATCATAGCAAAAGCATGATTTGAGCTTTGAGAATAGAAAAGAAGCATTTAGAAGGTTATGACTCTTATTTCAAATATAATTAAGATACTTAGTGGAAGATTAGACTCTTGGTTGGTGGAGATAATGTTTCTACGAAGTAATGTTCTAAATGCATCATCTCTACCAAAAGCGTATAATCTCTACCATGACTCGAACTCTAATTGTTGTATCTCTATCATTCGATTACCGTATTTACTTTCATTACATTGAATAGCATAGATGAAGGTTTGAAATTGACCTAACAAAAAATCTAAATTTTAGCTCCAATTGAAAAAACATCAAGACACATTTAACATCCTAATTCAAATGTAGTAAGAATTGTTCATAGAATAGTATATTATGATTTTGAGTGACCTAAAGTAGAGTTCTTCTAATTAACATGCATTTTATTCATAAAACACCTTTTTTGAGTGGAGTTCTTTTAACTAACATGCATTTTACTCATAAAACATCTTTTTGAGCATCATAGAAGAAAATAAAGGCCAATTTGAATTTTTTGTTCACATAAAGGCAAAAATTGTTCATAGTATATAATTGTTTACATACTATATAAGGACTTTTGTGCCCAAATTTGTGTTTCTTGAAACTTAAAGTTGCAACTTATAAAGTTGAACCCACGAAACTTCTTATTTTAATTCTAATTGAAGATAATTAAGTCATATTTGACCTCGTCGTGGTAAAAATAATTAGTTTCATATTTGTTAGATATCTCTCTATCTTAGGCTATTACTCGACTATAGAGAGGCTTACCCGACCATAGGAAAAGTCATGTGTAATGAAAAATGCAAGCATGACTTAGAGAGAGAGATTTTTACCTATTTTTTTAACAAGCAAAATTTCTACCCTATCCGACAAGTTTCGGGTTCAAGTCTCAAGCTAGCCATTATAGTTATCATATTGAATTAGAGGAATCCTATATCAGATGCATATTTAGAAAATGAGCCAGATTCTATAGGATCAAACCTATAGGGAATGACATAATAAAAAAAAGGAATAAATAAATAAAAGAGGAATAAATAAATAAAAATGAAGTAGTGGATCAAGTAATGCAATGAACAAAAATCATGATAAAAGGTCCCAGTCTCGAACAAAATGTGGCATTAAGAGCTATTCATAGAAGTAATATACTATTAACTTTAGTTCGGGATGTCCACATAATGGCTGCAGGTCCCCTAAAGAAGTACGTATAAAAATAATAACAAAGAGATTTCAATAGAAATAAAATAATTCAATAAATTCACAATACCAATATTATTATGATTCGAGAGGAAATAATAATATCTATCTAAATGCTGCAATGGAAATGTGCTGAAGTCACACATACACCTTAGTACATGTTTCTCGATGTTGAGGACATCCCCTAAGAGTGGGGGTTTGCTGACATTTCTAATTGGCTATCTTATGTTTTTAATAAGTTGTTTAATAGTTGGCATCTTAAATCATATACATAATGGGTTGGTTTATATCGATCTTAATCGTATGATTATGAATTTTTTCTATATTAATATTCTATTCTATTACTATTTCCATTATTATTAAATTTTTATTCTATTACTTTTACTTTTAATTTTAAAAATTCTATTAGTATATATTTATAATTTATTATCTAATATAAATATAATATTAAAATAGAATAAATTTAATAAAATAAATAATAGGATATTAAATTGAAATTTCGGTAAGAAAAAAAATCTCAAATTGCAATTTGCTTGAATTTTCTGCTATTTGTTATGCAACTGCTATAAGATCAACTCAACCGTAGAGAGGCTTCTCTACCATCTCTACCATAGAAAACCTCGACCTTAGAGAATCCAAACTTAGAGCAATCCAACCAATTCTTATAAGTATTAATTCACAAAAGCATTTAAAGGTTAATTAAAAACAGTTAATGCTAATTTGACTCCACAAGACATCTTATTTAACTATTATTTAAGATAATTAAGACTTATTTGAATTATTAATTTTCTACCATCTCTACCATAGAAAAGTCCAACCATCGCTTATAAATATTAATTCACAGGAGCATTTAAAAGTCAATTGAATATAGTTAATGCTAATTTGACCACACAAGACATCTTATTTAACTATTATTAAAGATAATTATGGCTCATTTGAATTATTAATTCTCTTCCATCTCTAACATAGAGAAATCTAATCATAGGCAATCCGATCGTGGAGAAATCAAACCAACGCTTGTAAATATTAATTCATAAGAGCATTTAAAGGTCAATTGAATAAAGCTTGCTAATTTGAACCCACAAGACATCTTATTTAATTATTATTGAAGATAATTAAGGCTCATTTGAATTACTAATTTTCTACCATCTCTACCATAGAGAAAACCAATTGTTGAGAGCCCGACCATAGAGAAATACAACCAAGGCTTATTAGTATTAATTCACATGAGCATTTAACGGTCAATTGAATACAATATTAATTCAATGAATATAGATTGACTATATATTGAATATTCAGACCATCTTAAGCATGAGGACCCCATAAAGTATGTTATGGAACTATAATTAAAGTTAATTAAAGTTCATTTGAATTATTAATTCACATCAAGTATGAATATTCATTTGTATATTAGGATTTTTAGTATTATAATATATAAAATTATTGTATAGAGAGTATGAATTTAGTTGTCGAAGCTTCTTTTTGAAATGGAAACAATTTTTTTTTTACGATTTCACCGCTATCGTAGTAGGTTCAATCTTCTTTATTTTTCATAATAAAAGAGTTAAGAAATACACCAAGTTGAATAGTGAGGACCATTTTGGTTTCAAAATGGTCTCCCTTTTTTTTTTTTTTACCGTTTAAAGTTTATTGAAACAGACGCAAAAAATGATGTCATTTTTTTTATTGTTTTAAACTTATTAAAAATAGAGATAAATGGTTAATTTCAATATTTTATATTTATTTTTAAAATATTAAAAAATTGTGTTTTAAAAGAATATTATTCTTTAAATTTTGAAATTTTTTGGGATTATTCTTACCACCGCCTTCACTTTTCCAAATCTTACAAGTACAGCTACGTCATTACTTTGAGTAAACTTGTATAGACGAATATTTTTTGTAAAATTTGTAGACTCTATAGGAATATTGTTACTTATATTTAATTTGTATTTCATTCATTAACTCTTTCTATATAATAATTTAATTATTATCACCTCAATTCATGAATAAGTATATAAATTTATTTAAATATTATATGGTATGCTTTATTGTAATTGTAAAAAATATTATTTACTGAAATAAATTTAAACTATTGAATATTTAACCATTTTAATATATTCTATAAAAATTTATAAAATAATATGTAATTTTTCATTTTCATTTTAAAAATAGCTTCTTCTAAAAAAAAACGCAGCTTTATTCTACGCGACAACTAAATATTGCTTTTTTGCTAAAAATAAAAACGAGCTAACAAAAATTGGAACAAATTTATAATTTGAAGAAAATTAAATTAAAAAAAAATATAAAACTATCTTCATTTCTTTCCCTCGACCTCACAACCCTATTCACCTCATTTCCATCTGAGTTAAAGCTGTCGATTGAGCTTCATTGTAAAAATAGATGAAATTCAATGAATTAAGGTCCTCATGTTAAGCAACATAAAAAATCAATTTAATCCAAGAAAATTTTTTAGGCTGTATATGCTTTCCAGGGTCTGCAGCAATAGCTTGGCTCTCTCAATTGGAGCCACAATCGTGTGCATCACTCCTCCAATGACCGCCCCTCCATTAGATCTCTTAGGAAGTTGGCTTCTTATGAGTTTTCCTAATCATTTAATTGATTTGATCCAAAAGTTTCTCTCGTTAACAGTGGAGCCGCAACAAAGAATGAAACAAGAGACCCAAATCACCGGTAAAGGTCTCATCTCATGAGATTAGAACATCAATATCCAAGTTTTAGTTAACATTAATCAATGTTTCTTCAAGAGTGCAGCTCTCAACTCGACCACATCAGTCTCGTCGGCCACATTTTCCAGTCTATAGAATCCTATGCGGGGGTCAGGAACCCAAGCGACCTTTTCAGGTCTAACAATTTATTCCCCTGTTTTCTTAATCACGCCACCGCTTCTTGAGGTAGCTCCTCCTTTAGCGATTTCAGCGGTGCAGCAGCAGACGAAAATCACCGCTTGTTGATTTGGCGAAAAGAGGAGAGAACCTTTGCGCTTACGAAAGAGATGGAAAAATTATGATTATGATTAAGAGTTATTTTGAAAGTATAATTTAAGTGAGCTCCACCGTTCGTTTTTGGAAAAAAAATTCAGATATGTGTTTTTTGATATGAGAACTATAAATTAATGTATTCATATGTTCAAAATGGAGAATGTGTGAATATAAATTGAAGTTTAAATGAGTTACTTATTAAGGAGATATAAAAAAGGAAAGTAAATTAAAAGTTGTTTCATATCGTTAAAATGTAAAGTTGAATTTATGTTTATATAATAAGATGCATTTTTATATGGATAAAAAAGTAACATGAAATGCTATCTTTCGTGCGCTCAGGCACAGATGGTGCAAATTCATAGTTCGGAATAAACCAATATGCGATCTGTGTATACAAATGTCGGGCTGAAATCCCATGGTCTGAACTAAGCCCAATTTTTACATTTTTTATTTTTGAAAATTGAAAGATACAACGACATGTCCACAACTACGTGGATTCCACACGACTTTATCATTGTGTGTATATAGTGTTGATTTCACATTCCCGTGTCGTTTCATACAATCATGCTTCTAACACGCCTGTGTCGTTTGTTTTCCAGATTTGTCATTTGGAATTTCATTTTCTGATGTTTTAAAGATTAAATTTGTTAACTTTAGAGTGATTGCTATCTATTTTGATTTTGACAATCAAATTAAATGTTACTAAAATATTTGTTAAGTGTTGTTTTGACAGTGTTCAAAGTTTCAACACGTTTGGTTATGGTTTTCTTATTGAAAAACTCAAGCATTTTTCTGGAGATGTGTAACTTCCGACCGGGATACAAGTACAGACCGGGAAGTAATATGTTCAGACCGGAAAAATATTGCCTCTAAATATTTCAAAGTTCTAGTAGTAAAAGCAGATCGGGACATGGTATGTCCCGATCGGGACATGCGTTTTCAAGACAGGGACAAACATGTCCCGACCAGGATTGTAGTACAAACCAAGCAAAACAAGTGTCTAAATCGGAAAACTCTGCAGAATGATGATTCAAAAGTTCTAGTAGTAAAAGCAGACCGGGACATGGTATGTCCCGATTGAGATACTCAGTTTTCCGACCGGAAATGGTTGCAATCCGAGCGGGACATTCAAAAAGATGTGACCGGTGAAGAGAAGACATCACCAAAATGTGCCACATCATCAAAAAGTCAAAAACACTCTTAGTCAAACTAACTTCAGTCCCGACTGGGAATGGTGGTCTTGACTGGGAATGGTGGTCCCGACTGGAAGAAGACCTATGTTCCTGGCAGTAGCATCATTGGGCAAGTTCTGACCGGGACAATTGAATAAAAACTAGTCATTGGACATTTCAAGTCAATCAGAAGCTGCCATGTATCAAAATTGGGCATTTTCCGACCGGGAAAGTATGGTTCTCGACCGGAACACTTCTCTCTGCAGATAACATTAAATGCACTTATAAGAGAACATTAGAAAGAGTTATGACACCACTTTGTAACAGCTAATTGGTAGATAATCAGTATAAATACCTTACAAAAAGGTCATTTAAGTAGATCCAACAACTTAACAAGTGCCAAAACTATTGCAATTTATTTTCTCAATCTTTTCATTAATTGTTTTGTGTAAGGGTTCAAGTGTTAATCTTAAAACACTTGGATTGTCTTGTAATTGGGTAGTGTGAGCCACAAAAACACAATAGAAATTTGGGTTGAGTGTTAGCCTTGATAAAACACCTAGTTAGTGGTGAGCTAGCTAAAAACTCCAAAATTGTAATATAATTGATTAGATTAGTGAATACCCAATCTAAGTTGAGGAAATGAGTAGAGTTAGTTAACACTCGAACTTCTATAAAATTTGTTTCTCAATTTTCTCTAACTCCTTCTACTACTTTGTGAGTGCAAAATTTTTAACTTCTCACCAATTCATCCCCTCCCCCCCTTGGTGATTGTTTGGGCAATAAAATTCATCATTAGTTGAGTGTTACAAAAGTATTATTAGCAGTCTTTAAAGAAATTAATCATAATTAATCATGTGTCTCCTCCATTTAGTATAAATAGGAGTTCTTGGTTTTTGTTGAAGAGTGGGGTTTTTACTCTTTTTGAGAAAATTTTCTTCTTCTATTTTTTTCTTTTTCTTCTCAGAATGATAGAAAGAATGACATATAATTAGTTTGTTAGTATTGTGTATTCAACATTTACTTGATATCTATTGTATCTTGGGAGACAAATGTTGGTTTTTCTAAACAGCGTTGGTACGAGGCGAATTTATCTTAAGAACACTGTGTATAACACATGCTTCAGATTTCTTTTATAATCCTTTTGTCATTTTGAATTAACTATACTCCTAATTTTTCTAACAAAAGATAGCTACTAGTATTCAGAACGGCAGCAAGTAAGGGTGAGGTTGAGGGGAGAAGATAGTTTTAGACTTTTACATCCGTTTCGTTCACCAATTGTTTAAGGTATAGCTAGTCTCAGTTTCTAATCCCATATTTAACACGATGGTTTAAATAATTGAATAAATTTGTAAAATAAGTAAATTACTTAAATATCATTTGTCCTATATTTAAAAACTGTTAAGTTTTTATTTGATTCTCAATCATTACTAACTTTGGATTTAAGTTTGAATATATATATATGTGTGTGTGTGTGCGCGTGCGTGCTACTGACTAATGTTAATTTAAAAAGAAAAAAACAAAAAATAATTTAATTATCAGTAAAGAGATATTCTGTTTATAATTAGAAATCCTCCAAAAAATTATAGTAGTTAGAAAATTATAACTGGCAATGTCCAAAATTCATTTTCTTCTCTTGATGCTAAGCTATCATATTACGTTTATTGAATTTATATATTTATATGTGTGATTGTATTTATTATAAAAAATTAAGGAATATTCCATGAAAAAATAATAATAAGAGAAACTACAAAAAAGAAAAAAAATCTCTATAATAGTCCAATTATATAAAGGATAGTTTAGGATTTATAATTTTATAATGTAGGATTAGTAATCTCATTAGATAAGGATTACTAAAGCTATTGGAGAGGTAGGTTTTAACTAATCTTCCTTTTATGAGTATAGTAAAACCATGAGATTACTAAACTAAACATATATTTTTTAACCAAATATAAAATTAGTGATTAATCTTATGACTTAACTAAGTTATCCCATATACCAAATGTCCTTTTAGGGTTTTCTTTCGTTTTTAAATTTAATTCTTCTTTTTTTATCAAATTATAGGTTGGCTTAAATATTTGATGAGTTTTCTTTATTTTTAATAAAATGAAAAATTTGAGTTGCCACTTTAGGATGTCAATTCAATTTGGACATATAGATTCTTATCCCATACCGATCTCGAATAAGGTGGATTTGTTTGATTTTTGAGTAGAAAATTCAAAATCACATTTAGCAGAAATAAAACAAGAACGACAAGCCCTGCTTTATACCCACCCCGGTATATATATATATAATTTACTTATTTATTAATTTATTTTATTTCTTTACTAAATACTAATAATTATAGTATTTGTATTTGAAAGAATATTTTTTTAATTTATATGAATATAGTAACATGTAATTTTTACATTGTATTGGAACAAAATTTTATAATTACAATAAAAAAACTAAGAATTTAAAAATTTTATTCTCATATAAAAAACTGATTTATATTATATATTTACTTTAAAACTAAAAAATATTCAAATGAATTTTTCCTATTCCAAAAATATTATAATTTCTTCTAATTATTTATGGATTGATTAATACTATAGTTTTCATTAGTTAAGTATGAATTATGAAATATTAAAAAATAAATATTGAATATTTTATAATTTTTCTCTTATTTTAGAAATATTTTGATGTAAATGAAATTAATAATTTAAATAGATTTATCAAATATAATTAAATTAAAAAATATAATGAGAATATCTGATCCAATTTGGGAATAACTAATCTATGTAGGGAAGAGATGATAATTAATATTATTTCCCTATAGGATATAAAACAGGAATGAGAATATAAATTTATAAACATAAATAGTGATAGAGAGAGTAAAATCTGAACCCGATCCGTCTGTTGCCACTCCTATGTTATTTAGAATAAAACAACCGATTGTTTTGATCGAAAATTATTTTTGAAATGGAAAATAAAAGATTGTGCATTATTTTATAAATTTTTATATAATGTACTAAAATTGTTAAATATTCAATAATTTATCTATATTTTGAATCCATCCATAATTAAGGTTGTGTTAAATTGAATTAAATTAATTATTATTCACTTTAATTTATTACAATTTGATTTTTAAGGGATTAATAATATAATTTTCATTTGATAAATCAATAAAAGGAATTTGTTTATTATTTTATGAATTTGAATTGATATGAATGAAATTAAAATGATACTTCTAATAAATGTCTAGTACACTTACAATTTTAATAATTGGTAAATATTTGGTAGGTATAAAATTTCGGATAAAATTTTGATAAATGACTTGTATTCCTTTTAATAAACATTCGTCACGGTAAATGTATGACAAATATCAAGTAAATTTCTAATAAATATCTAGTATATCTTCAGTAAATCTTGAAAAAATTTTGAGTAAACTTTTAATAAATATCTAATAATTATTTGGTAAACTTTTGGTAGATATAGAACAAATCTTTTATAATTTTCTAGTATACTTTCAATAAACCTTTGTCATGATTGATATAAGGTAAATTTCACATAAATTTCTGATAAATATTTAGTATATATCTCGTAGATATTTGGTAATAAATTTCGGATATAGGTTGGTATAAAAATTTAATTTTAATATTTTTGAAAAAGATTTTAAACAATGGTTCTGTAAATTTTTTAGTAATTTTTCTATTTTTGAAAATTTCTTTTAAATAAAAGGAGAAAAAGAAAGAGAAAGGAAAAAAGGCCACGTATGCAAAGCCCATGTATGTGTTTAGGCCTTTTAAGGAACTTTGAAAAGTGAAACCCTAATGCCTGTGCACTCTACTTCTCACTCTATATAAGATTACTAGTTGCTAGAGATCGTGGTGCTCTAGTCATAGTTCTTTCTGTTTTGTGTTCTTGTTTCTCTTTTAGCTGTTGTTGAGTAATAGTAGATTAGTGGCTGTCGATTGAGTTTGATTATAATGAAAATAAAGATGAAATCCACCTGTGCACAATAAGCCGATGCTCTGGATTTGAAAGAGAATGAAGGCAGCATGGTTGTATGCACAGAAATTGAATTTTTGGGTCAACATGTCTGCTCCCTTTGATGTTTCTTTCTTTGATTCTTTGATCTGGGGGCCTGGTTTCGACCCACATTTTCTTTGTTTTTTTTCTTCTTTTTCTTTGAAAAAAATTTAATTCGAAGTTTAATCGGTTGATTTCTGAGGATTTCTGTTTGTTTGTTGAGGAAAATTTGAAATTCTTTGATTAAATGATAGCCAAATATACAAGAGAATGAAAGAAAAACAAGCTGTAATAAATAATGGAAGGGGATGAAAGAAGAGAAATTAGGTATGCCTCCGCTTGTTTTGATGCTTTTTTGAAATATTTGAGAGGAAGAGAAATGATTGTGAAACGATTACAATAAAACCAGATCGAATTTCAAGTTTTCAATAACTAATTGAACTCGGTTCGATTTAGTTTCTTTGTATTTTTGTGTTCCTTTGGGGCGGAGAAAGTAATTCAATGTTTTATTGTGGAATTGGGTCGAGTTATCCGCCTGGTTTGATTTAAAACTGAACCCTCTCTCTATATAAAGAGTCGACTCAATATATTTTAATAACTTTATTGAATGAAATATTATAATTTGGTTTGATTTAATTAATTTTGTAGATTAATTTCTTAATTACTATAAATTATAATTATTATTAAATTTTATTAATTATATAAAATTTAAATTAATAGCAATAATTTTATCATTTAATGTGAATTAAAATAAATTATCATAATTTTATAAATTATTATAAATTAAAATTAAAATATTATAAAATAGTATAAATTACATAAATTAAAATTAATTAATATAAATTAAAATAAATTGACATACTTTTTATTTTATCAACTATTATATATTAAAATTAATTATCATAAATTATAACCCTATACAAATTCCAATCCAAATCAAAAGAAAAAAACTAAATATATGTTTGTTTTTTAAAAATCTCATTCGAATCAAATTATTAACTCAAATAGATTTCGGTTTTTATTTCCACAAACTCTTCCAAAGCTATCAAGAAACTTTTTAGAAAGCAATTTCAAAATATTTAACAAAATATTTCCACAAACAACTATATTTATCATCTACTACATTTGCATCTTCTACTTCTTATTTTAAAAGTAATTCTTAACAAATTAGAAGTCACCATTTTAGAAAAAAGTACAACTATTAAAAGATTCGGAAATCAATAGTTTTGATAAGATTTTATCTCCATTTTTGTACACTAAAATAGTGGAATACCCGAGAAATCACCATATTATAAACCTACTTCAGTTGGACCGAAGTTAATGATTACTCATCCTAGACTTAAGACCTAAGAATGGTGGAATACTCAAGAAATCACCATCTTAAATCACAAGATGGCGATTTCTCGAGTATTCTACCATTTTAGTAAACCTACTTCAATTGAGATTTTTTTGGGTATTTCTTACTCATGAGATTTTTCATTTACAATATGCTTATGATACTCTTTTTTTTATTTGTAATGTAAACTTGGGTGATTTAATCAATATGAAACGTCTTCTCAAATGTTTCTTTTTAGTAACTGGCTTGCATATTAATTTTGACAAGAGTGCTATTGTGGGTTTGAATGTGATTGATCATTGACTAAAGGAAGTGGGTAATCTTCTTATATGTAAATGCATATCTCTCCTTTCTCTTATTTAGGTATCCCTATTAGAGTAAATCCTAAACACAAGTCTTCGAGTATTCCTTACTCATATGAGTTTCACAAGATTTTTCATCTACAATATGCTTATGATACTCTTCTTTTTTGTAATGCAAACTTGGGTGATTTAATCAATGTGAAACATTTTCTCAAATGTTTCTCTCTAGTAATTGGTTTGCATATTAATTTTGACAAGAGTGCTATTGTGGGTTTGAATGTGACTGATCATTGGCTAAAGGAAGTGGGTAATCTTCTTAGATGTAAATGCATGGAAATCGAATCTTCTTCTATTTAGGTATTTGCGAATTAAAAAGAAGCTGACATCATGGAAATCGAAATTCTTATCTTTTGATGGTAGACAAACCTTGATAGGGTCTTTCTAAATGGTCTTTCAATCTATTATTTGTCTCCTTTTCGTTTACCGAAATCGGTGGCTTCCTAGATTAATTCTCTTTTTAGGAATTTCTTTTGGGTTGGATCTATGGAAAAAAAGAAAAAGAAAATATGCAATATCAGATGAGATATCATCCAAATGCCTAAGAAGATGGTTGGATTAGGAGTTGATTATTTGCTCGACAAAAATAAGGCTTTGTTATTTAAGTGGCTTTGGCGCATCAGGAAAGAAAATAAAGATGACAACCTTTGGATTCGGGTCATAACAGATAAATACAAGATTGATCCTGAATTTAATATGTTTTCTGCAATCTCTTTTGGTCACTTTTCTTCGGTTTGTAAAGACATATGGAACCTATAGTCTCTCCCTCCTTTCAATAGTAGCATTAAGTTTTTAGTAGGTTAAGGTGAAAGATGTAAATTCTGGATGGATAGATGGGTTTTTGAAGTTCTCCTCTTTGAGCGTTTCCCTAGGTTGTTCATATTTCCCTTGATCAAAATGCTTTTATAAAAGATTTGGGTATTTGGGATGACTTCAAATGGGTTCTCAGATAGACTAGACACCTTTGACCTTAGAAGTTATAACAACGTAATCTTTTGCTCAATTTGGTTTCAAATATCACATTTCACCTTACAATTGTGATAAATTCATTTGGTCCCACTATCCTAATGGTATCTACACCGTCAAATCTACAGTCAATGCCATGTGTCTCATTCCTCCTTCACTCTCCAATTTTCTATGTGGCAATATTTGGAAATCTCTTGTTCCACCCAAGGTTGAAATCTTCTCCTGCATTGCTATTCTCAATAACAAACTTTACCTTTTA
Organism: Balakata baccata; assembly: GCA_949630135.1. NCBI lineage: Eukaryota > Viridiplantae > Streptophyta > Magnoliopsida > Malpighiales > Euphorbiaceae > Balakata > Balakata baccata. The sequence continues at coordinate 13,116 of CATIWF010010253.1, read as the reverse complement.
TGTAAGTTGCTAGAGAAATTGTGGATCATTTGTTGGTTTTATGCCTCGAAGTGTGTGTCTTGTGGTACAAATTTTGTGCTTGGTAGGCGTCTCTTAGGCAATTCCGAAATCTTTGAAAGAGCTTTTATCACCAATGGGAGTTCCTAGTCATGGGCTCTTTTCAAAAAAAGATTCGGACCTCTTCGAGGGAAGAGCACTAAAGGTAGAAAATCTTTTCTTTATCATTGTATACATATTTGAAGCTTGGATTCGAGCCACTGGTGATGAAGGTGTTTTACAAGATCAAGACATAATTTTGGGTATTGATGCTATTAAGCTCCACGTATCTCGTGCCAAAACTAGGCCACTTGCTTCTGGTTGGATTGCTCCTCCTTTAAGTTTTGTTAAATGGAATACGGACGACTTGTCTCTCGATAAACTTGGACTGGCAAGAGTAGGCGGTGTTCTTTGGGACCATACAGACAATATTCTTTACTTATTTTCTCTATCATACGATGTCATGGATTCCAATATTGCTGAGGTTATGGCAATCAGGTATGCATTGCAGATCATAATAGAATAAGGTTCCTTAACCTTGCCATATATTATTTTTGAATTTGACTCAACTAATGCGATTACTTGGCTTACTAAAGAGGAAAATTCCAAGCCATGGTCTTTGCATAAAGAGTTTTATCTCATTGAAACTCCTAAACAAAGGCTAGTATCCATCCAATTTGTACAACAAGAAGAGAGAACAACTTTGTAGCAAATTCTTTAGCTAAACAAGGAGTTTTATGGCTTGACAATTTTATTGCTTGAGTATAACTACATTTTTTGTGCTTTCTTGCCCTTTCCCATTTTGTTATGGGGCTATTCATTTGGTTGTTTCTTCCTTTTTCTTTTGCTATGATATAAGACTTATTCATATACCTTTTCGTGTGCATTAGTTTTAGGTGGGGTTTTTTCATCACCTTGAGTTTCTTGCTTTTGGTGGGTTTTTCCCTTTTATAATAAAAATTGGCTTATAAAAAATGGTGGGATATATTTCGAACCTCTCAAGCAGATTTACAAGCAGTGGTAGATTGGTGGTCGAAGTAGCATTTTGCTCAGGCTTCTAATCCAACAGAGTTGAATTTTTTCAATAACAAATCCAAAATATTAAGTCTTTTAGCTTAGTCTATTCGGAGACGAAATTAAAAGTTTTATTAATGAAAGCCTATTCTTAAGTTTATAGTGAAGTTGATGAAGATTCTGAAGATTATTAGAATGGAGATGATTGCCATGGTATAGTTCCACCTTGTACATAAATTTGAAAAAAAAAAAAAAAATCTTTTGTCCTTATATTAGATTTTCTTTTGCCCAAGAGAGTTTATAGATCCTTTATTTACATGAAGATTTCAGTCAGATCATTCAAAAAAGCAGATTCTTATTCATGTGAAGATTTTAGTTAACTCATTCAATAAAGCATATTCCATCCAAGACAATAATTCAAGATAACAACAAAACGTTCATTATCATTCCAACTCATTCAGCATGACATATTTTAGAAAAAGCATGTGAAAGAATTAATACTCAGATTTCACTTCAATTGTCAGTTTCTCTCTCTAAGTAGCTATATGATGAGAAGATTTGAAGATTGAAGGCAGAACACAACTAAAGCAAAAACCTCCCTATAACCATAATTATTTTCTGCTCATAAAAGTTCCCCTTATAAATTTTCTGTAGTTTTCTAAAGTTTTCAAAAGCAGTTTTTTTTAAAGCTTCAATGATTGTAAGTTTTTAATATTTAATAAAATAATCAGTTTAAGATTAAGTTTGTTTTTTTATTATCTTTTATTTATATATTATCTATATTTAATTTGTTTTAATTTGTATTTTGTTTCTCTACTCTATCTATTCCTTTGTACTTTTTCTGTCCCTCTGTTTCTCTATTTTGCCTTTTGTGTTTCTCTATTTTGGTATCAGAGCCTTATAACCCAGTCTGTTAAGAATATTTGTAACAGTAACCTAATCGTTTCTTAGTAGAAGTTTGATATTCATTGTGCTAAAGTGTTTGGTGGGTGATAGTGTTGATAAGCCATAGATAGCATTGATTAGTCGTTTTGTTAGTCATTTAGGTGTTTCAGCTGGTAGTCACAGTATCTGTATAGGTTCTCTATCATTCTCTATCAGCTAGTAGGCGATGATTTGATTGGTGAAGAAGACTACCATACTGAAGGAGATTGCTAGAATAGTACTTTAGAGGCTCCAATTAATTAAGATCTATACATATAATCATCTAAATTTGTCTTTAATTATTGTGTGAATGAATATGTAATTTATTGTGGAATTTTGAATGCAAAGCCATAAAATTTAATTATTGTGATATGCTAATAATGAGTGATTAAAGGAATAATATGTAGATTGTTGTTGCAAAATAATAGTATGATTATATATGATTTATTGGCTAAAAATTGGAATCACTAAAAATCATTGGAGAAATGATGAAAATGGTGAAGAATTGTTGAGTTTACTATCAATCTATAAATTGTTGAATTATATTAGCATAATTTTTACATGAATTTTGGTATGAAAAATGTTGAAATTGAGTTTGGAAATCATAGGAAACTAAGAAAAATTGACACTGGAATCATAAGGACCAAATAACACTTTTGGCAAGCTGTTTGGGCATATTTGCTAGCCAACATGGATATGCTAGCCAGCCTAGCATGCCTGCATGCTGTTGTGTGCCATAACACGCTATCGTGTGTCGTAATATGCTGCGTACTATTACATGAATTTAATTTTCGATGCTAAAGATTGGCTTACACATGTATTTTCATGCCTTAAATTGTCAAATATGAAATGCATGGTAATGGTGATTTTATGAGTATGATAGTATGGGAAATAATATAAGATAATATGATAAATTTATAATATACATGTTTGTTTGACATGGGTTAAAGGCATGAGAATTTGACATGATGAGGCCATATGTGTTAATACAAGTATACATGAATATTGTTAAATGTTATGGAAGAATCTTATGACGTGGATAATGTTATGCATTGAAATAACTATATGATTGTGGTTTATGTCTTGTGGCAATAAAAGTGACATGAGTTACATATGGAACACGGAAAAGGATTACGACAAGAATTGGATAAACAGACTTTATATGCCCATTGCTCGTACAAGGACTGACTTTAGGATAAATGACATGCTATTCAAAGTTAATATTCAGTACCGTATGTTAGAGATGTGCCCAAAAGGCAATTGCCTCAAGCATTTAGTGTACACATTCATAAAGACATTCTTTCATTATATTAGTATTCATTTGTATATGAATTGATATAGATCTTAAATGGATTAATGAAAGTCCATGATATGAAACATAGCATAAAGGAAATCATGATGGGATCATGATAATGAGATTCCTATCTTGTGTAATTATGTTAGTATCTAAAGTATCCCTAGTCATAGGATCAACAATATGAGACATCATTGATCCGGATAGACTAGCACATGCTATACTCCTTGACTAGATCAAGCAGTAGATCTCATAAGCTGTGAGCATGGGATGTTCAGAGTTAAAATATGGATGCTTCCTAAGGATAGTCAAGTACATTGGATGACCTGCTATGAGAAAATCATATGGATTATCCATTCAAATGTCAATGATAGTCTTATCGTAGTAATGGTGCAAATATCCTTAGACTTGAGGTACTTAATGATATCTTGGATACTGGATTTGTGCTTTGACTCCATTCGTTGTACCACACAAAGGTCGCTCATAAGGCGGTGATTGGGTACAACTTAAGGTATTCGAAGGTAATTATGTAGCTATTAAAGGATTCATCGCTACTGATGGAGGGAGAGTATACCTACGGTCTCTTGTCGGGATCATTACTCAGGAATCTTTGGCTTGAGTGGAAATGTCATAAAGATGGTTTTCAGTGATATGTTCTAATTGATTAATGAGACTGGTCAATTGGGGGTCATGATGTGTTGCTAAATATTGCTCATGACTTGCCAGAATTAATTGTTAATTTGGGTGGCCAACATAACTGGGAACCTAATAGGTCACATACATTGGAAGTGTGAAGAATGAGTAAGATGACCTTAGATCGGATCCAAAATTATGACATAATTATTTAGTATCAGATCGTGATGGGATCACAAGAAAAATCCAAAAAAATTGCTTGGGGTGTAAACAATGGGCTCGACTAGCGCCTGAGCACTGGGCAAGCCTAGCGCAGGCACTAGCAGCATTGGCCTAATTTAGGCCAATTTGGCAAAATTGCTTTAATTTAGGTCCGCGATCTGGCCTTTTCCGAGCAAGATTCGATTCTGCCCACCAAAACATAAAATAAGCTAGAATTGCCACAATACCCCTCAAGATCCACATTATTTCTAGGTTCTAAATGGTGCGCATTACATGAAGAGAAGGTAGAAATTATAAAGAACACTAAAGGTACAATTTCTAACCATATTTTTATCAAATAATTTTAATGGCACAAGTAGAATCTTATGATTCAGGTTTTTATTTTTTTTATTTTCGATGCTATTTTATGTTTGGGATACATCCTCAAAATCCAACATTTATTTCTTTTGTATGAATAAATTCGAACGTGGTATGATTACTCTAGAATTTGCATTTAGATACTAATTGAGATTGCAATTTTTATTGTTAAGACATTTAAATGATATAGAAACTAGGATTATACCTTTTAGCTTTTTTGTGGCCTACCCTAATATTACCTTTAGTTAGCCCCTTTGAGCCCTTACCTTTTTTTTTTATTTAACCACATTTTAACTAGCTACACTGACCCCTTTCATGTTTTATCCACTTTTTGTTGCTCGTAGTTGTAAAGGTAGTATCAAATAGAGATAAAATGAAATACCAAATATGATTTTCTACAATTTGATTTTATTGATTTTGAGTTGTTAAGTATTGAGTAGTAGTTATAAATGTATTCAATGTGAGCACTAATAAAAAAAAGGGGCAGAAAAAAAATTGATCGAAAAAAATGGAAAAAAAAAGAAAACAAAGAAAAGAAAAAAAAAGAAAAAGAAAGTGCATATCTTTAAACTGCTTTTATCTTTCTATTGAGTTGAACTCACCCTAATAGCTGTAGAGAGTTGAAATTAATTATATATTTTTAATTGATGCTAATCCTTGTGACTATTTAGCCTTATTTCCCCCTTCTTCTTCACCTTTTCACCCTAACCATGTTACAATCCTGTAAATACCTCTTGATATGTGTCTTTGTGATATTCTAAGTAGTGGAGATTGGATTAGGATGCAAACTTATGGAAGTGCTTGTTGTGTTTTGAAAGAGAGCTTGTTTGAAATAATTACCTAAACAATTTGAGAGAATAGAGAGGTGTGAGAAAATAAGTATGGGTGAGCTTAATACGTTTCTTTTTTATTTTTGCAATAAATAGTCTTGTTAAATTAATTCGTATTATGTATATGGAGCAATAATGTGATTAAGTTGGTTTATTTTTTAATATTAGTGTGAGATGAGTATTAAACTAATTATGTGGCATGATTGGTTGTGTAGCTTTGATTTTGGCATGGTTGATACATTAGTGGGGCTTAGGGATTACTAGGGATACGACCAAGCCTGCAAATTTTATTGTACATTTATTTGTGAATTTTATTTAATTGTATGATTGTGTGCTTGCATGATTATTTTTGTTTCTTCTATGCTTGAGTATTGCTTGGAAACAAATAATGTTTAAGTGCGGGAGAATTTGATAAGTCTAATTATTATATAAATATATATAGCTTGCGTTTTATTAGTTAATTGTAGAATTTTAGTATTAGTTTTGGGTACTTAATGTGTTATTTGTTTTATTTCAGCTCACTGGTGATTTTGGGCGGAATGTGGAGATTCTATGCCATAAAGTAGAGATTTTGCATCAACACGCTCGTGCTAGGTGATCACATGGTTGTGTTGTGCCTTGAATAAAAGTAACACGCCTATCAACAAACCAATGTTGTTTGTGCAATTCTCTTATGTACATGCTCGTGTAGATTTCAGTCTAGCTACTATTTGCGTCGTGTCATTTGTTCATGTGCATGTTTAGTCCAATTTCAATTAGGATTCTGGATTTTACTAATCTTTGATTGGTGGAGAATTATTTTAGGAATATTTTAAATTGGAAAGTAATTGTAAAAGGGGAAGTTATTCTCTAATTAGAACTTCTTTTATTTTTTAGGCAAACTTTTAGTTTAGGATATATTATCTTCTTCAGTCGTTCTTTTCATTCATTCTCTATTCATTAGATGTTCATTGTTCGTTCCAACCTTGGGGATTTTTACTGTTCTTCAATTAGAAAAGATCCTAATTAATTTGTGGAGATTGATTGGAGATTCAATCAAAGATTAGACGAAATATATCAGTCATTGATTTGATGATTTAGTTTTTCTAGGGAACAATTCTTTTCTTATCTATCTTTTTATAATTGTAATGCTTAGTTTAGTTATTATTGTAGTCATGACCATTGATACAATAATGCTAGGCAAAGTTATTCTAGGTGCTTGGTTAGATTGAACCCACTTTTGTATTGAACCTCATATCTTTGATATAACGAATTTATGATTTTCTTTAGTTTCAATTATGCTTCATTAATTTTTATATTTGATTATTGTCTAATCAACAATTATTAAATGGTAAATAAAAATCTTAGGGTTTAATTATTAGTCGAACCACCTATAATTAATCTAAACATTGGACCAGACATTAATTCATTCATAACAGTGATTAATTGGTGATTAAAGTAAGAGCTATTAAATCTGGATTCATTGAGACTTAATTAATTGAGGAGAAATATGAAATTGAGAGATGCAAAGCCAAGTACCTATCTAATTCCATTGGTTTAATTCAACTTTTTTATTGCTTTCTTTTAATTTCAGTTTTTAGTTAATTAATCCAATTCTCAAAATTGGTTTAGAGTGTTTAAGATTTTATTTTATGTGTTTATTGGTAATTTTAATTAATTTAGAATTTAAATCGAACTGTTCCTTGTGAGATCGACCTCGAGAATGAACTTGCCATTTTACAGTGGTTTGGACACTTGCGAGATTGTAATTTGGTACATCAACAAGCCACTTGCAAAATTAAAAAAGAAGGTACATAAAATAAAAGTTGCACAAGAATATAACAAATGCTAAAGCAAGAATTTAATCCAATTGCACAAAAACAAAGGATGGGCATGGGTAGCCAAAATTAGTGATGACAAGGAGAATTTCATCTGTGAGCAATAGCTAGAGTTTCAATAAAAGGTTAAGTTAATAAAGTTAGACTGATTAAGGCATGCAACACATATGAATTCCCCTCAATTGTAAAAAAAAAGGAACAAGAAATTTTATTAACTAAACTTATTTTATGTTAGTGCATCTTAGCTAACTATAGTCATATCCCAATCGCTACTGGAATTATATACTTTTAAGCATGGTTAGAGACTGTATATTTTTGCATAATTGGAGATAAAATTATTTTGACAAATTGCTTCTGTTAAGTAAAATACTTGTCAAATTCTTGAATTCAACTTTACTTTCCACTGGAGACTACCAAATCCTAAGAAAGCAACCAATACTACCATAAGAATTTAGCAATCATCCTAACAAATGCTTAAACTATACAACTAAAGTAGAATCACACCAAACACGATATATATATATAGCTTAAGTTATATCTGGCCCCCTGAAGATTTTTTTGCCATTTAGCCCCTTGTAGCGATTTTTGGTCCACTTAGCCACTTGAATTCCTTTTTTTAGTTCATCTTACCCCTTGTCCAATTTATAAAACATGCATGAAGCCCCTCAATGATAACATAGCAAGGAAAAATATTTGATTTAGTCAACGGTGCCATTTCAGCAACAAGGAGTTATATGTTCAATTTTAAGAATTGAACAGGTAGCAAAGTGGACCAAAAATAGAGTTAAAATGGCTAAGTGGATCAAAAATCATTACAAGGGGCTAAATGGCGAAAACAAATATCTTCAAGAGACTGGATATGACTTATATATATATATATATATATATATATATAAAAGAAGAGATTTGAGTATAGGAAGTTATGTCTTGGATATCATTCCAATGTGAAAAAGTATGTCGCACTGTGCATTCTTTTCCCCCTTACTTCTGTTTAAGAATCCCACCATAACCTAGATCAGAAGCATCAGTTTCTACAAGTTTTAGTAGATCACGATCAGCAATGTGCAAGCAATGAATTTCTAAAACCTATTTCCACCTCTTCCAATGATTCTAGGAAGATAGTAAATAGTGAAGAAATTATAATGGAAGATTTTGAAAAAGGTATAGATAATTGGAAAATACCAAAAGTAAATTGAGATTAGATATATTAAACCTCTAAATACGAACTCTTCAAAACTAACTTTTCTATCAAATAGAAGAATAAGACATACAATTGTCAAAATCTTTTGAGACCATCCAGTTGCTTAGTCAAACTTCCTTGAAAAAATATATAAATAGAAAATACAAGTATATTCATATAGGTAGGGGTGAGCAAAATCAAACCGAAAATTGAACTGAATCGTATTGAATTCGGTTTATTTGGTTCGAGTATTTCTAAAAATTTCGGTTTATTCAGTTCAGTTAAAAATGATAGGAATCTCATTATCATGATCCCATCATGATTTCCTTCATGCTATGTTTCATATCATGGACTTTCATTAATCAGTTAAGATCTATATCAATTCATATGCAAATGAATACTAATATAATGAAAGAATGCCTTTATGAATGTGTACACTAAATGCTTAAGGCGATTGCCTTTTGGGCACATCTCTAACAGTTTCAGGGATTCAACAAGAGGACCAAGAAGGCAAGGATCAAGCTCAAGAGGTCTCTAGTTCTTTTAGCGTGCTTGAAGGTCCTATAACCAGGTCTTGATGTAAGAAGTTTCAACCAGCCTTAATCCATCATCTACAAGGCTTAGTGAATTCAGCTAGTGAAGTTTTACAAGGACATTAAAACTTTGGAACATGTGCAGCCTAAGTTCAGTTCAACTTAATCCAAATGCAAGTGAGTAATGGGTTTAATTAAGAATGTAATGGACCACTTTTGTTATGGGCTAAATAAGGGCTGATGGATTTATGTCTTTTAAAAGAGTCTATTAGTTTCCATTTTGGATATAATTAGATTAGTTTCCATTTGAGATATGATTAGATTAGTTTCCATTTGAGATATGATTAGATTAGTTTCCATTTAGGATATGATTTGATTAGTTGTTATTTGGGATATGATTAGATTAGTTTCCATTTGTGTTTAGGCTTTATTAGTTTCTAAATTCATTAAAACCTTGTAAAGGCTGGGCAGATTATGAAGTTGTTAATCCAAAAAAAGTTTGTTTTGCTTTTATCTTTGTGTTCTTGTGTAGAATGCATGTTTTAAGGATTATTCAATTAGGTTGATCACCTTCTTGTGGAGTGTTTCGAAATTGGAATTCAGAAACAAGTTTTCTTTACTCTAATTCTTGATCATCTTATCTAAGTAATCTGACTTTTAGCCTTCTTAGGGGTTGTTGAATTGAGTTTTGGGGTTTTCATGTTAATGCTTTGGGGGTTTATATATATATATATATAAGGGTTCTCAAGCTTATTCATGGAGGTTCCATATCAAAATTGCATCATTTTTCAGGCAAAGAAGACTAGTTAGCTTATTTTGGAGGTGGATACCACATGGGACATATGGATCATAGGTCACCGGCCGAACCTCACCAATCTTTCTCCTTGCATTGCACATATGTATAGGAACATGACATCTATATTTTGGGTTGTATATTAGCATATGTAATATATTATGTTTACAGTCAAGTAGTGATGCTATGCAAAATTGTTAAATGTTGCATAGTGATACTGCGGTGTTATTCAAAAAAAAAAACAAATTATCCCTCACTGTAAATAGAATTCTGTCTTATTCTAATGCAATACACGATAACATAATACGAGTATAAGTGATATCCATAGATATAAGGTGTTATAACCTTATCATCTGTCAAATCCCAAGAACTGTCCATATACACCTAAGAACCATATGTGAGTGTTTCTCCTTGGATTTTTGAGTGATCAAACACCAAAACCAAGAAGGTGAGGTTTGAAAGAATTACCAATATAGAAGAGTTGAGGAAAGAGAAAGTGCAAGCAAGGGGAGCTCGATTTCTTTACATGATCTAAGGTTTTCTACCTTCAAGAGGTAAGACAACATGATAACACCACCTCTTTGTTATGATTATAAAGTTATATGAGGAGATTGTGTGTTTAGGGTGAGGAACCATGGAAGATGGGTTGATGTAGAAGAAGGGTGTTGAGGTTTTGTGTAGATCTAGGTTTTTTGAAGTTATGGGAAGCCAATAATCATGAGATTAAGTTAGAATCATGCTTAATAACCTTAGTTTAAGAAGTAATGAGTTAGATTTATGTTTTGTTCTGCTCTGTAGACTTTGAGTTTGATATATGGGTATGTTTGTGATAGGGAAACAAGGAGAAGAGGGAGGAAACCAATGACGAGAGTACATTTGCTCCTTAGCTTGGATTTTGGTAATGCTCCTTTTTATGATTTGTACATATTTGCATTGTTATTTGCCCAAGAACATGATGATTGTATATAATTGTTGAATTGTGTGCATTTTTGCGCATTGAGCATGCTTGTATGATAAGTGAAGCAATATGATGAATTATGAAAGCATGAAATGGCGTGCACAAATGTTTAGGAAAGTTAATTTGAGTATAGTAATATGTATAAAATGTTCAATGAGCATGAACATGTTGTTTGTGCTTAAAGAGTAAATTGTATGCATTGCTTGAGTTATTGAGCTTGGTAGTGATTCTAAAAAAAATGATGATTTGAATTGTATAAACTTGAGTATGATTGAGCTAAATGCCCTTGAATGTATGTTATATGTGTTGAAGAAGTGGTTAGAACTTGAAATTTGGCAAAATTCGGCTATTGGTACAAGTTAGACCCTTTCATAACTAGCGTCACAATCAAGCTGAAAACTGTTATGGCAATGAATGGGTAGTCTAGATAGATTGATGGCCAAGCTTCATGCCCAACCCAAAATTCATGGCCATAAGGGCCCTAAAAATAACAAAAATGACTTTTGTTTTTATGATGTGTTATCAAGTACGAAGCATGCCAATCATCTATATGAATATGCATTTATAAGCTTAAATATGCATTTGAACATGATTATAAGTTGTGTACATTTATTGGAAAACATAAAGGAATGAGATTAAAATAATAAAATATAATAATATAAATACTCATTTCTCAACCAGAGGACTATTTTAGGGTAGATGGTGCTGAAGGGTTTTGAGCATGCATCACATACATATTACGCAGCGGAAAATAAAAATTTTCAAAACCCAAATCAAATGATTATACATGTGCCAATTAAAACTAATTTAACTAAGGAAAATTCAAAATTTATATCTTTTATAATTTCTTAATTTTCTTCAACTTCTCACCTTGTTAGGTTGTAGCAAACCACAACAATCCAATCTAGGATTGTTTCTAACAATATCCACATGAAGAAGAAAGAATGAAACCACTAGGAAGATGGCTTGATCACACCTCAAAATGCTAGTAATGTTGTGTGTTCCTTTGAGAGAAAAATTAACATTTTAATTTTTCTTCTCCCAATATTTTTTTCTTGTCTATTTTCTGTCTTTTGGGGTCTTTTAGATCCAAAAGAATATCAGTTTCATAGAGCAAAAATTAAGAGGAGAAAATGGGAGTTATGAATAGTAAAATAGGTTTAATGGCCATTTAGGCTACTTAAATGGCAAATGCGGGCAGCTGTACGCGCCCGCCTGGGCTTGCCTAGCAAGCCTGCTAGGCCAGCAGGCCTATGTGGGCCCGTCAACCTCCTGGAGTGATTTTTTCCCGCGATTTTATCGCGAACCGACTCAAAATAATTCTCTCATATTTTGGATCTCATCCAAAGCCATTTTACTCATACTTTACATATCCAAAGCATGTGATCCATTAGGTTCCCGGTTATGTTGGCCACTTAAATTATCAAATAATTTAAGCAAATCATGAGCGGTATCTAGCAACACATCATGATCTCCAATTAATCGAAAAGTCAGTGGTTTGACTACGAACCTTTCCATAAACAATAATATGTGCAATTCATCCTTTCACCATTCGATACCCCACTCAATTCAGAGCATGGACTATGTGTTAGCTCCCACTAGACAGATAACGTCACATCTAGCCCAAGTGATGTTAGGTCTTGTCCTTGGGACTCATTACTCTATTAGACATGTCACTAAAGACCATCTTCAGGACATTTCTGCTCTGGCCAGAGATTCCCGAGTAATGATGTCGATAAGAGGCCATGGGTATACTCTCCCTCTATCAAGAGCGATGAATCCTCTATTGGCTACCTAATTACCTTCGAATACCTCAAACTATACCCAATCACCAACCTTTGAGTGACCTCTATGAGGTAACAAGGAATGGAGTCAAAGCACAGAATCAGTATCCAATATATCCTTGAGTACCTCAAGTCTAAGGATACATGCACCATTACTATGATTGGACTATCATTGACATTTGAATAGATAATCCATATGATTGTCTCATAGCAGGTCATCTAACGTACTTGACTTCTCTTAGCAAGCATCCACATGTTAACATTGAACATCTCATGCTCACAACTTATGAGATCTACTGCTTGATCTAATCAAGGAATATAACATGTACTAGTCTATCCGGATCAACAATGTCTCGTCTTGTTGATCCTATGACTAGGGATAATTTAGATACTAACATAATTACACATGATAGGAATCTCATTATCATGATCCCATCATGATTTCCTTCATGCTATGTTTCATACAATGGACTTTCATTAATCAATTTTGTTAGAGATGTGCCCAAAAGGCAATCGCCTTAAGCACTTAGTGTACACATTCATAAAGGCATTCTTTCATTATATTAGTATTCATTTGCATATGAATTGATATAGATCTTAAAGTGATTAATGAAAGTCCATGATATGAAACATAGCATGAAGGAAATCATGATGGGATCATGATAATGAGATTCCTATCATGTGTAATTATGTTTGTATCTAAATTATCCCTAGTCATAGGATTAACAAGACGGGACATTG
>CATIWF010010233.1:0-19530 GCA_949630135.1 Balakata baccata | reverse complement strand
AAAAAAAAAATCAAAATCAGAAAATCAATTTTTCTTCAGCCAACAAACCTCATTTATGAGGTTGAAATTTTCGTTTGTATTAATTTGGCCCTTTGGCCATTTCTTATATGTTAATAACTTCTCCTTCTTCTTCTGTGAACTTTCTCAGAAAAATCTCTCCGAGCAAAATTTGATTTTGTTCTTAAAAATTTTCTTTCTCTCATATAGTATGAGCATTGAAAGAAAAATATTGAAAAAAAGCTTTTAAAGAGTTAGTAGCTAAGAAATTTACCAGAAGGAGAAATTTGTGATCATACATCTGAAACTAGCAAAAGGAGTTTCATTAACGCAAACAAAGCTTTTGGTCTTTTTGCTTGATTTGCACCTTAGTGAACTCAGCAATAAATGGTTTGTCTGAATCCTTTTATTTTTCCATTTTGTTCTTTAAATCATGGGATGATTTTGGCAAAATGGATTTTATCCATAAAAGTTAACAAAATATGTTTTGTTAAAAGTTATGGATAAATGCTCGAGGTTAATATGAAAAATGTGTTTTCATGTCATACAATATTTGATTGTATGTTTCGGTAAAATTAAAAATTTTTGAAATCTATAATTTTGACCGAGACCTAGAGCTCCCCTCAATCTAAAATAAAATAAACGCTTCCGCTGCCGGCCAACATGTGCCACATATATGATAACTATACGAGAGACAACTATTTTGGAATATAAAGAATATCAATCTCAATTGTCTTACTTACTATATACACGGTCTCCTTTATATAGATACAACTAGAACCTGTACATAGTAAAATACAAAACAAGGAAAGTTACATGATTGTGGGAATTATAGATCTACTATAATTAAAGGCTATAATTTGTGCATAATCAAGGTTGTATTATACAACTGTATTACAGTTTACACCTCCTCTCAAATTGATGCTAAGTGAAAATAAGCATTAATTTGTCAACCAGATATTTGTATCGTGTAGATGCTATAGATTTGGTGAACAAATCTGCAATTTGATCTTGAGAAGACACATGATGAAGATGAAGTGTTTGATCTTGCACAAGTTCACAAATGTAATGACAAGCAATCTCAATATGTTTTGTACGTTCATGATGAATAGGATTGGTGGCTATGCAGATAGCACTGATGTTATCAGTGGGTGAATTACACCTATAGTATTCCAACTTATTAACTCGTAACAGCACGATACTCCAAGTATTATTCATAATAAGAAAATATTTTATTTATTATTTTGCAACACAAAACTACTTTTGTCACAGAGAGTATTAAATGTTGAAACGGAAATGTTTCATTTCCATATTATATATTGTTTTTTAAAAAATTTCTCCTAATATTACACATAAGCAATATAAAAATAAAAGAAGAATGATATGTAAAAAAAACCCCACCTCCCCTAATTTAATTAAACCAACACCTTTTCAATCTAAAAAGTTTCTATTTGCAAACCCTAGATTCAATTATTCTTTTCTCCATCACTATGAGAAATTTTCTCCCAGCCAAAACCTTGACTCATTTCTTCTCTAACTCAAAACCTAGCTCATTTCTTCTATATCATAGGTTAGGAAGACCAACATTTTCTCATCTTTCTACTTAGCGTGGACCATTATCATGGCTAATAATGTGGAACAATGCCATGGAATTGAAGTAAATCATGATGTAGCGTGGACCATTATCATGGCTAATAATGTGGAACAATACCATGGAATTGAAGTAAATCATGATGTAACTTGCCATTGCAGAGTCAGAGCTAGAATATGGCTTTCATGGAGCGAAAGGAATTTGGGGAGAAGGTTTTTCAAGTGAGGTAATGCATAGGTATCTTTTTCTTTTTATATTGGTTAAAGTGTGAAATTGAAAATTTCTCATCTCCCTTTTTGTTGCGAAGTAGATGCTTGTCTCAAAACCATGTTGAGTTTTTTTCTGTTTTTTTTTTGCAAAATAATCTTTTTTTTTAAACAAGGAAAAACATTGCTCTTTCTTCAAATGGCACGATGAGCTATATAGCTCCTATGTCAACCAACTGCATCTATCTTTAAAGAGAAAGGAGTGTAACCTAACTGCTGAGGTGTTTCACCTAAAATCTATGGTCGAGCAACAAAGTGTATGTGATTTTATCAAGCTAGAGATTGAAATACATGTTATGAAGCTGAAGATGAAAGTTTTGGTTGTGGCTAAGAGTTAGTTTCACTCGATGAAGAAGAGATACCAAGTTTTACAATATATTTTTTATGCTTAGTTATGGCTATTATTGTTGGGAAATTGTTTGGTCCCATTTAACAAAGTAAATTGTACTTTTGTTGAATTAACTTTGAATTATGATGAAATTTGTAGGTTTGAACATCATGTTTAGGTTGGTATTTTGTGTATTAGATTAGAGTTGTTGTATGCACTTTATGTAATTTGGTATTAGAGTTTTATGCAAATGGTCGACGTGTGAATGTTTTATGATTCATAAAAGAGGAATTCCATATTGCAAATAGTGTTATTGACTACATTACGTGAAACTTTTAATTAATTGGAGTACCATATGTGAAACAATTTATTAAATAGAGTGTAGTTGGATTACAACTTTGAAAATAAAATTTGGTAAAATAATGACTCACCAACAGCCTCCAAAATATATAATTCGCAATATAATTGACTTGTCAAAGTATCCAAAATTCAAACATCTATTATTCCAACATCTGTTCATTATTCCCATTTATTCAGTACTTGACTTGTCAAAATTCAAACATCTATCACAATTCCAAACAAATGCTTAGAGTAAGGCAACAGTTTCATAAAGGATAAGATGCATTTGCAATGTATTTAAATATTGCACATTAAAATTCCAAAAGCAAATGTTAACTACCATTGATAAAATGTATATTGTGCCTCATCAGCATTAACAGTTTGTAAAAATAATTAGTTAAGCCAACAAAACACAACTCTAAACAGTACCCTACATACATTAGCATTTGCAATTTGCAAAAATTAATAAGTTGGAGAGTGTATATTGACTCCAGTAGCAAAAAATGACAAGTCAATAAATCAATGGACTCAATTCTTTGGTTTCTTCTGTTTGGATCCATCATCCCCCTTGCAGAATCCCTCTTTTTCCTTTAGTAGTGATGTTGTATTGGAGTTTGAGTGGCAAATATATCTTCAGTGGCAGCAAATGCAGAGGCTGCGCTCATTGTGCTTCTTTGGCTTGGAAAAGCTTGGTTATTCCAGGTAGAACCCTTTAATAGGGAAGGAATTACAACATATAACTCAAATAATCATATGTGAGAAAGAGCATAAATCATATTAGAAATATAAATCATATTAGGAACATATTGCGAATCCATGAATAGAAGTGCATGCACTGGTAGTATGAGGATTTACACTCTCCATGGGACCACTTGGTTGACTGTTCTAAGTTGGTACACTTGCATTGCTAATGACTTGAGACGAACCCTGTAAAACCATAATTAAAGTGCAAATTACACATGATTATGTATGTATATATATATATAGCTTCCAAACTATTAGGTTCAAAAATCTCAAATCCATCATCCATTTAATTGTTGTTGGTGGGCTTCTCACTGGTGGAGTGCTTTCTTATGTTGTATGTTTACTTTATTCGCCAAGTGTTGCCTATTAAGAACACAAGCAAACAATTAGATTATTGATCACACTAACAAATGATTATATTGGCTATATATAATATGGCTTGTGTAAACAAAGATTAGCATATAATTTACATTTTGATTATCCTTTTCATGAATTCTATCTCACTACCAACGTTTAACGTTCTTTTATATCTATCATAACCCAAAACAGCAACTTTAATAAACATGCAGTAGCATGTTACTAGAACATAATATAAAAGCAAAAAAAAAAAAGTTTCTTCTTTGTTAATGTATCAACAAGTAAACATATAAAAATAAAAAAAAAATAACCTCATTCCCTAGAATAATCTGCCAAAATCCCACATTATTTATCATGTAATACAAAGAAACCACTGATAAATTTTAAAACCCTCATTTTTTGATGCTACTGATAAAACTGTCACGATTTCAATAATGCAGGAGAAGAAAATCACGTCTTACCTTTACTCTTCTTTCATCGAAATAATGTTTCAACTTTGCTAATGGAAAATAAAAGATATAAGAAATCATAATTAAGGTTTGAAAAAATTAGGATGTAGAGAGAACCCAGTTTGAGTTGGGAACAAAGAAGTCAACTTTTGGAAGATGGAAAATCGTGATTTGATTTTCAATGTTAGGGTTTTAAATTGTTTGGAAGATAGTGCTTTGCTATTCTGATAGAGGGAATGGGGGAGTCGATTCTATTTGGATTTTTTAAGTTTTTAAAATTAATAATTATTTAGGTTTTTTTTAATTAGTGGTGGTAGGGTCTTTTTTTTTTACACATCATTCTTCTTCTTTTTTTTTTTTTTATGTTGCTTATGTTTAATATATGGTGGAAATTTTTTAAATATACTATTTGATGTGGAAATACCACGTCACCCTTCTATTACTGCATTAATGCTCTTTGATAGAAGTAGTTTTGTGTTACAAAATAATAGATAAAACGTTTTCTTATTACAAATAATACTTGGAGTATTGTATTGTTACGAGTTAATAAATTAGAGTACCGTATGTGTAATTCACCATGTTATTAACATAAAGAGATGTAGGTTGATTAGATGAAAAATCAAAGTCCAAAAGAAATTGACAAAGCCAAACAATTTTTGAACTAACAAATGACATGGAGCAATATTCAACTTCAGTTGAAGATTTAGCAACGATCTTGCTTTTTGCACTTCCTTGTAATAGGTGTTGATCCCCAAAGGACACACCAACAAGTAGTAGAACATTATGTATCAATACATTTAGCATATCAATAAAGGCCATAAGTTCGAAAGAAGAAATGGAAGGAAAAAATAGACCTCTTCCCATAGTATCTTTAAGATATTGAATGATTCAATAAAGTGCTAAGATATATACCTTGTGAGGTGCAAAAACAAATTGCCTCACTACTTAGACAACATATGAAATGTCAGGAAGAGTGATTGTTAGATAAATGAGGCTGCTAACAAGACGTTTGTATATAGTAGGATCAAATAATAGAGAACTAGTATCCTTGGTTAATTTCAAATTAAGCTCCATTGGTGTAGCACAAGCTTGGTTATCAATAAGATTGACCAATTTGATTAGTATACTTTCATTGACTAAGATATAACCTATTGTTTGATTAAGAAACCTCAAAACCCAAAAAAATAAGTCAATTTTCCAAAATCTTTCATATGGAAGGGGGATCGAAGAAATTCTTTTAACTTGTCAATACCTTGCTTGTAATGCCCATAAATAGGGCTTAGTTGTAATATATGAATAAATAATATATGTGCTCTAAAATGTGAATTGTGTGCATAGTTAGTGTTGTGAGCTTAGTTGTGAACCTAAAAAGTGATGATTTGAGTTGTATGAACTTGAGTCTAAATGTGTCAAATACTCATGGATGATTTCTATATATGCTTAAGAAGTGTTTAAAAGTGAAATTTCGGCAAAATTTGATCATAGGAATAAGTTATGCCCTTTCACCACCATGCTGAAAACTGTTATGACCATGAAAAAGCCTTGTTCATGACTGTGAAAGATTTGTTTATGGTAGTGAAAGGGCATTGATTTTGCATAGTCGTGAAGGTTGTGTTTTAGGCCTTTTTTGGGTAGAATAGTTCACGGCTAAGGCAAAAAGTGTCATGACTGTGAACATAGCCATGAAGGGGATTGCTATAAATAGTCTAAGCTCCGTTTATTTTATCTAAACCCGATCCAAAAAGCTCCAAAACCCTAAAAATACCCTAAATCTTCTAAGAACTCACTTCCCCTATGATTTTGATGAATTCTAAGCTCCCAAAACACAAGATTTACTACTCAAGAGCAAGATTCAAGCATGAATTTGGGAGATTCACCAAAGAAGAAGTTGGAGTTGGAGAGAGAAAGTGTTAAACTTAAGGGAACTCGAGTCTTCCACTAAATCAACTCTATTTTCTTCTTTCTTTAGGTAAAATTTCATGATTTTTCTCTTCTTTTAATAAGTTTGTAGTAATTTGATGATTTGAACTCGAAATGGGTAGAAACCCATTTGTAAATGGTAAGTTTGATATTGAACCTTGAATATTATTTGGGAAAAATGCTTCGTAAGGCTAGTTTGAGTTGAATAATATGTTAACTGATAGATTTAAGTAAGAAAAAACCTAGCCTAATGGTTTTTGGATTAGGGTTTAGAGTATATGGTTTTATGTAGTTAAAGATAATGATATATAGTATGAGTTAATGAGAAATAGTTGTGATTATGTATAGGAAATACCTTTTTGGATGTGGAATTAACCACCAAAGAGGTTAGGCAAGCTTAAAGCTTGGAATTTGAGTTGACTCCATAGGAGCTAAGTACACATATGGATTCTAATGTGCTAAAATGAAATGATATGAAATTTGTGATAGATGACATATTAATTAGAAATGAATGGAAACATATAATGAAAAGGAAGATATTTGGTAAATTAATCATAATTGTGGATCATAAATGATATGAGAAATTAGAAGCTTAAGATAGAGTCAGAATAAAAGCATGGCTTCCTTATATTTAATGTACCAAAAGACCCGTAATGTGAAAATATATGACTATAGACGCCATTGCTAAGTAAATTAGTTATGATGGATATGATGGATGGTAATTATGATTAATTGGTAAATGAGAAATGATAATTATGAAAAAGTAAAAGTGATTATAAGCTCATTTAAGTTAATAAACTTTTAGTTCATTTACCTGCATCAATAATACATAAAGGATCACAAAGATAGAGGAGAAATTTTTATAAGCCTATAAGGAGGCAATATTGATACATATATAACAAGGAAATGAATAAAATACTTGAGATATTCATGTAGTAATAATGTTTGTCAATTGATAAACTGGTTAGGTTACTTAAGGGCTTAAATAGCTTGTTAAGTAACATTAATGAACAATAAATGACATGTTTGAGAATGAATGATAGAAGAATGAGTTAAACACGATTAATGAAAATATGTTTGAATAAGGTTTCATAAGTAATGACTTATGGAACTTATATGATAAGTATATGTCTAAGGAATAATAAAATATGAGCCAATATTCTAGGTACCACAGTTATTAATAATAATAAGGTATCTAAAATGAGATAAATGGGTAATACCATTTGTATTTATGTATGAGATCATTGGAAATGATGATTTTATATGTATGATATTCTACCTATCGGCTTAATTGGTTATAAGTCAGGTTCAGATGCACAGGTTCAAAGAATGCATTTAGAGTGCTTAAAAAGAAATGACCTAATAAATGTCTCTTACTTAAGAACTCATGAATTTAAGAGTTGGAATTATATGTAGGAATTCTATTTATGATGTTAAAGGAGTGCTATTAGCATGTCATATGTATGTAATGATGACATTTACATGTTGATAGGAATGGCTACCTTTGGTTATCCTTAGTATCTTGTATGCTAAATCGTGATACTAACATGTTATGTACAGTGAGATGTAAGCATATATGCTAAGAACATGTCATAGGTCCCTTAAAATAGGGCAAATTCATGATTAATAGAAGCATGTTTTAATATGATTTATTATAAACATTGATAGGTTGGTTGGCAATTGGACCACCATATATATATATATGAAATAGATGTTGATTCTTATATTTAGAAAAGGGGATAACCCCTTCCACAACCAAATTAGAGATTTTCATGACCATGAATATGGAAGTAGAATGCTTCATGCCCAGTCTTCACGGCCAAACCATTGTGTCATAGCCATGAAGACACTATTTTCATCAAGTTAAAAGTTGTTTCATGATATGAAAATGTGCTTGTCACATGCAAGAACACTTTTATATGATGCTATAAAAAAGGAACATGTTTATGAACTTGAGTAGATATGAGACTGTGATTTATGTTATGCATATGAGAAATAAAGAAATGTAGTATTAAATGGTCATCTCTCTACCTGAGGACTATATTAGGGTAAATAATGAATCATGAAAGGGATAAACGATACGTATCGACGAGATATATGAGTGAAGATTAGGTTATCTAGCCCTAGACGGGGTGCTCCCGTTCCTGGTACTCATATCCATTATACTTAATTAGGTTAGTTGAGCCTTGGTTTAGATGAGCACATTTGACTTGAGGGAGCTCGAATGAGCATACAAATTGTAGTTATACTCAGTCAGGTTAGTTGAGCCCTGTTTGGATGAGCACACTTGACTTGAGGGAGCCCTAATAAGCATGCAGATTACAGTGGATAAGTAGGATGACTAGCTCACCTATTTTACACCCTATATCTAGTAAGTACGGGAATGAGGCTTGGGCTATTTATCCAAATAAGAGAATGGAACATGGAAAATTATTGATTTGCATAAGCATCAAAATAAGAAAAGAAAGAAAAATGAAGTACCATAAATTGTTATATGAATTTGATATGTCATACTTTATGATGTATGCATTTGAATGCACATATGTTCGATATGCAATAAAAATAATTTATGAATAAGATATGTGAATAATAATGAGAAAAACTAGTGATTGACTCAATTACCAATTTAAAAAGTAATGGCTTGAATGTTTAGGGATTTAGCTCCCTTTGATACTTGATATACACTCGAGCATCTGAGAGGTCAACGAGTGGATTGGTAATTAAGATAGGAAAGAATTGCTAGGCGGTATAATTTTGAAATAATTACATCGGGACCCAGATATACATGATGTTGAAAAATTAGGATATTTAAATAAAGAAAAAGAAATGTAAATGGTAAACCATCTAAGCATGTATGTGTGAGGCATTGACTAATTATGTGACTATAATATGAGTATTGATTTAATGCTTTGACATTGTTATAATTACATGCTATAAATTATATGATTATATGTTAGAGTTGATATGCATATGTGTATTACTAAGCTATGGATAGCTTAGCATGTTTTTATGTACACACAGGTAATGAAGCCAAGATATTGTTGAGGTAGCAGTTGATAGCGGAAATGCCAAGCTCATGCCAAGAAGAGACTGTTAATACCTCAAATTATGGACTGGGCATTTTCATAATATGCATTTATTCATTTATTTATGGGAATATAATTAATTATAATTGTTATTCTGTAATCATATAAAATGATGCAAAGACAAATAAAAAGAAAATAAAATAAAAGGGGGAAAAAGAAATAGATATAGCTCAACTAGATATAGTTAAGATGTATGAGATAAGGGTCTTATAGGCCCATGATAATATATTATGTGTGAATGTGCAGGCAAACAAAAACTAGTATCAACTAGTTCAAAGTATATTCAATAAGTTAGACAAACAAGTCTAAATGAATATAATTGCATAGAATATGATGATAACTTAAAATAAAAAAGTTTCGAACATGATATAGCTAACTAATCTGTAATACTTCCTATGTATTATAGGTTATACTTATGATATATAAGAGAGTGTTACATTGCTAATCATCTCCTGTCATAGCCATATCATTGACATATACTAGCAAAACAATGATATCATTAAAGGAATGAGAAACAAATAGTGAGTGATCATTAGTGCTTTGTCAAAAATCAGCTTGCTTTATAGTAGAAGAGAATTTCCCAAACCATGTACGAGGAGCTTTTTTGAATCGTAAATAGACTTGTGAAGCTCGTATACTAAATTTGGATTTGGTAGCTAATACCCCGGTGGAGGTTTCATATGCATAGTTTCTTTTAAATTGCCATATAAGAATGCATTCTTGACATCCATTTGATACAAGGGCCACCTTTTGACAAATGCAACAGCTAATAAAGTTCTAACTATGGTCATCTTTGCAACTGGAGAAAACGACTCTTTATAATCAATGTCATACTCTTGTGTATATCGTTGAGCCACCAATCTGGCTTTATACCTATCAATATAACCATCATATTTGAGTTTAACAGTGTAGATCCATTTTCCACCAATTAAAGAGACATTAGGTGGCATAGGAACTAAGTCCCAAGTATGGTTTGTCTCAAGAGCGGAAATTTCTTATTTTATAACACTTTTCCAACATGCATTGTTTGCTGCTTGCTTATAGGTGGATAGTATGAAAATGGAATCAAGAGTACTATGATAAGCAATACAATGACCATACCGTTCAGGAGAGTAACCATACCGAGTTGGAGGTTGACCAAAATTAGAACAGGTTGAGTGACACTATTGAGTTGAAGGATGAGAAGGTTAGGGGTGAGCATTCAGTCGGTTCGGTTCTAAACCGAACCAAATTTAGAAAAATTGAACTGAACTGATGCTAATTTATGAAAATTGAACTGGATAACATTTAGAATCGAACTGAAATGTTTCAGCTTAGTTTGGTTCGGTTTAATCAGTTTTGTTAATTAATTAATTAAATTTATATAAATTATAATTATTATATTTTATCAATTATAATATATTAGAACCAAATATCATAACTTTATTAATTATGATAAAATTAAACTAGTTATCATAACTTTATCAAACATAATATATAAGTTATAATTAAATAATATAACTATAAATTAAGATAAAATAGTATAGATTATGATAAATTGATATAATCATTACATCATCAACCACCATATTATTACAAATTAAATTTAATTACCATAATTTTATGAATTATTATAAATATAAATATATTATCACAACTTCATAAATTAGTATAAATTAAAATTAATTATTTTAACTTTAGTATACTCCAAATTAAAGTTAGTTAACATAAATTAAAATAAATTTTCATAGTTCATGAATTTATCATACCATAAATCAAAATAAAATATTATAAATTAAAAATTTTTAACTAAAAATTATAATAAATCATTAAATATTTTAAATTATAATTGTTTTATCTAAGTTTAGTATGTTCGATTTAATCGGTTTTTTAATATTTAAAATCGAACTGAATAAACCAAATTTAAATAAATAACATAACCAAATAAACCAAAAACCAAACGAAACTAAACCGAATTCAATTCGGTTTGGCTTTCAGGTTTGGTTTGGTTTTGCACACCCCTAAATAAGGTGTGACTGGTGTTTGTAAGGATTATGGACCTTTGGAATTATGATTGGGATGAGGCATTTGCTGTAGTTTTTCTGTTGAACCTAAAAAATCATTATCTAAACTAATTGTAGAAGTTTTATCCAAAAATAAGGGCATAAAAGAAATTGATCTATAAGAAGAGGAGAAAAAATAATACAAATTCTCAAGAAAAAGTGACATGACGAAAAATACACATCCTTTTTACTTGAAAATCATAACACATGTATCCTTTATATTTGTCACTATAACCAAGAAATAAGCATTTTGCTGTTCTAGAAGATAACTTCATTCTTTCACTGGGAGGTAGAAGGACAAAGCAAATATAGCTGAAGACTCTAAGATGAGAGTACCTAAGAGGATTCTTGTATAGGCAAAACCATGGTGTCTTATTTTTAAGTACAAGTGTAAGTTGTTGATTGATTAGAAAAATAGTTGTATGAATAGCTTCCACCCCACAGTAAGTGAGTTCGGACGATTCTTTTGTTCAACGACTGCGCTTCGCTTTAGGGTTTGAGGACATAATACTTGATGCAAAATTCCTTTTTCTTGAAAGAAATTTGTGAGTTGATAAGAACAACAATCTCCACTAGAGTCAAAGCAAGAAATCTTAATGATTTTGCCAAATTGTGCTTCAATCATTTTGATAAAGGCTTTTGCAATATTGGCAAGCTTAGATTTAGCACGCAACAAGAATACCCAAGTGAACAGTGTATAATGATATATGAACAATACAAAATATCTATATCCTAATCTTGAAATAGATGGTGATGGAACTCATAAATCAATATTGTATTAAATCAAAAGGTGATCGATATTAGAAGAACTAAGACCAAAAGTTAACTTTGCAACCTTACCAAGAGAATAATTTTCACATTATAAGTTTAAAAAATCAATGTTAGCATTTAATTGAATAGGAAGAACATTAGACTAAAACATTATATTGAGTTTACTAGCATGAGGGTGTCCAAGGTGACATGCCAAAGGTACCACTTTTTATTAGCAATAAAAACATTATTTGGAGAAGAAATAGAACAACAAAATGGAGGAGAAGACTGATGATCCTTATGATTTTGAGAGGCTGAATTATTCAAGTCCAAGTGAAATAGTCGTGCTTGCTTATGGCCCTTCCTGATCATTTTCCCAGTTTGAAGGTCCTGTATAGAACAACCAGAAGAAGAAAAATTAACTGAACAATTTTGATCAACCAATTGACCAATAGAAATTAAATTTGCAGTTGAATTTGGGATATAAAGAGAGTGAGAAAGAGGAAGAGATTTGCTTAAAGAAAGTGTTCCAATCCCTTTAATTGGTAGTTTTTCCCCATTACCAGCAATAAAAAAATTATTTGGTGGATACGGCTGAAGTTTTGAACAATGACGTTTGTGTTTGAACTTGTGATTAAAGGTTGCAGAGTCAAGGAACGAAGAGGAGAATTCTAGCAGCATAATATGCAGATGAAATAGGACCTGGTGGAACCGTTCCCATGGTAGTTTGAATCATATGTTGTATGGTCTCTTGTGTGAAAGTTGAGGCATTACTATTGGAGCCACCAATATTTTGTTCTTGATGTGAACCAGTAGTAAGAAATGCAGATTGGTTTTGCTTGTTCTTTTGCAACAGTCGACATTCAAGAATCACATGCTCCTTATTTTTACAATAATTGCATTCATTCCTTTTGGGACCTACCACGAGAAGCTAAAAGAACAATGTCAAAAGAATTAGTTTTAGCATTCAAATTAGCCCGAGTGTGAAGCCGAGTTCAGAAAAGTTCTCCCAAAACTGAATCAATATCAGTTAATCCTCCAATAATTATATCGGCTCTAGCATTTTAAAATTCAGGCCTTACTTTCATGAGAAATTGAAGTACTCTGCTCCTATTCCTTTCTTTAACTCTTTAAAAGCTGAATCCTCAACAACACTTTAAGAAATCACATCTAATTCAGTCCATAATCCCAACAATTTAGAGTAAAAGGTAATGATGTCCCTATCATCTTGATTGAGTTTAGCAATTGTATATTCAATTTCAAATTGTCTGGCTTGATTTGTTTGAGAATATATTTTCTTAAGGTGAGAACAAATTACACTAGTACTGAAAGACCTTAAACTCAAAGCAATTTCTTTTTCAACAAAATTTAAAACCCAAGTAATAATTTTAGCATTATTTATTTTACATTTAGCCTTTCCTTTCTCATCAGTTGGTTCATGCAGTGACCCATCTAAAATTCCAGACAATCCTTTTCCTTCTATAACAATTCAAAAATGAAATTCCCAAAGAGGATAATTCTTCCCATTAAACTTAACAGATATGGAGTCAAATTTTTCACAATCCATGGAGTTAGACGAGCTATAGATATCACCTGGAAATTATCGAATGTCAAAGACACAGTTTGTTGATTTCGAATAGTAGTGCATAATAGCTTGTAATAGACAGAGAGCCAGAATAGAATAATCTCCAATGCAACAAAGAGATTTGATTTATCACAGCTCTGATATGATGATAACAATAAGAGAAGCAACAATTTTAGAATATCTTACTGCATATATGATCTCCTTTATATAGATACAACTAGAACCTATACATAGAAAGTAAAATACAAAACAAGAAAAGTTACATGGTTGTGGGGATTATGGATCTGCTATAACCAAGGGCTATAATTGGTGCATAATCAATGTTGTATTATACAGTTGTATCACAATTTACACTATACTCCCTCTGCAAAATAAATCTAGCATTCCAAATACTCTTCCAAATAAAGTTTGGGTTTAAATCCAAATGAGCTATTAAAAAATTCCCTTCCAGAAAGTATTTAGCTTTGGGAATCCGACATGCAAGAGTACATGGATAAAAGAAAAATCTCCTAACTTGTTTACCAAGCATTGCTAGATTAAATGACTGCAAGTGTCAAAAATCTAATCCGCCCTTTTCCTTTCTGTCATATAAATTATCCCAGGACTCACAATGAATTTTAGATGCACCACTAAGATTTGAACCCCACCAGAAGGAGTTCATCGTTTTCTATAGCTCATCACAAAGAGACATCGACAAAAGAAAAGTAGACATACAATATACTGGTACTACCTGAGCCATTGACTTAATCAAAATTTCCTTACCCGCTTGAGACAACATTTTTCCATACCACCTAAACAACCTATTCCAAAGTTTGTAGTAGTGACAACGGGGTGGATTGAGGTAGGATTTGATCCTCCCCGTCCTCGTTTATAAATTTATATCCTCGTTTCCGCCCTATACTCCTGCAGAAAAATAATATTAATCATCATCTCTACTCCAAGCGGGGTCGAGTATCCCCAAGCAGGCCCTGCTATATTTTTTAATTTAATTATATTTGATATATCTATTTAAATTATTAATTTCATTCATATCAAAATAAATCCAAAATAAGAGCAAAAAATTATAAAAGGTTCAACATTTTAATTTTTTTAATGTTCCATAATTCATACTTAACTAATGAAAATTGCACCTAGCAAAGTAAATATCCACTATAAAAAAAAAGACCCCAAACTATTATAACCACTATATCTAAAATTTAAAACTAATTGTCCATGTCAATCTTAAAATCAAAATAATCCAAAAAGCTAAAAGTAGTTGTAACGCCCCCCACCCACCCCCCATATGGTATAGTGAACAATACCATACACGAGAATGCTTAGCTAAGTATATTGACTCATGATTATGGTTGTATATAGATAGTGCCTTGGAAGGTGGAGTTACCACCAAAGAAGGCTAGGCAAGCTTGAAAGCTTGGATTTGATGTGGCTCCATAAAAGGTAAGATCACATTGGCACTCTCTAACTCTTTATATGCCATGAAAAATGCGATAATGATATGTTAATTAGAAAAGGTCAGTAACTAAGGTGCAAATGAGATTATATAGTAAATTGATTGTGCCTACGGGCTATGAATGATGTATGAAGGAATACAATCTAAAACTAAGTACGATCAAATAACGTTAATGAACCAATAATGATAGAAGTGGACATAGTTGAGCCTCAAGAGAGGAAATAAATAAGCACC
Source organism: Balakata baccata (assembly GCA_949630135.1). Classification (NCBI taxonomy): domain Eukaryota; kingdom Viridiplantae; phylum Streptophyta; class Magnoliopsida; order Malpighiales; family Euphorbiaceae; genus Balakata; species Balakata baccata. The sequence continues at coordinate 4,392 of CATIWF010010233.1, read as the reverse complement.
ATTTATAACATCTAACAATATTATATATATATATTGGAGCATGGTATATAAATACCTTTTCCGTCCCATTCCAGTTAAATGTCATTTCAGATTTTTCCGTAACTCGCCCTAACTTCGGTCAAAGTTAAAAAATCTACTCCATTTGGGTCGGTGTGGTGCGAGGACTCACAGATCCGAATTGAACTATCATCCCTAAAAATTTGTCTTCTAAGAAAGCAAAAAAAAAAATTTTATTTCTACCAATAAAAACATGGCATTTGTGTTAGTTAAGCATATATTGCACTATTTTAGAATATCTCCAATCATGCTCTTTATTTTAAAAATATATTTTATATAATAAAAACTATCTCAAAACATCTTTAAATATAAAAAATTCATTGAATTTGTATAATAGTACTTTTACATAAGTGATTAATAATTTTTTTAATATAAATAAGTGGTTAATATCACAAAAAAGAAAGTGGTTAAAATTGTTATGAAATATTTGAATTTTAGATATCTATAACTCTCATTTGCATAACCTCCCTCATAGATTAATTGTCTCTTTTTTATTGTAATTTATTCACATAATCAAATTTGTAACTCATGGAATTTGAACGCTCATTTCTAAGCCTATAAATAGAGGCTTGGAGAATGAACAAAATTTATGTGAATATACTTTCTCAATTCTCTCATTTCTTCCTCATTTCTAATTTATATTCTATTTTCATTACATAATTTCTTTAGTCTATTATTATAATACATTATCAACGCGAATTCTCTCCATAATGTAATAAGATAGGTTTTATTTATGATTTTTACTACTACAATTGATAATAGTAAATAAGTTTGATAAATCATTGCATATAAAAATGATTTTTTGTTTATTTTCAAATTCTATTGTGTTTTATTTCTATGCTTATGATAAAGTTTTATATGTCATAAATTTTTCTATTTTTATTATGTCTCATATTTATCTTCATCTTCTATTATGTTACATATATGATTATGATGAATTTAACTTCTCTTTTGTATTTATATATTTTATATATTTCATATGTTTTATGTTATGTTTTATATCATATCTTATGTTATTCATATATTAATATTTATGTATATTGCATCAATTTTAGGTCATATACTTATATGTTGTCATATATTTTGTGTCAATTTTTATTAGTTAACAACATAATGAAACATTTGACATTATTTTAATATTTGAAAATTTTTCAATAGTCCTATTATATTAGTATTTGTTGTGTTGGGACTATTATTATTTACATTTATTTTTTTTTAACTTTTTATGTCGAATGGTTTTAGTGATGATCAAAAACATGATTTTTATTAATTGATATAATTATTATGTACTACTTATTTTTTTCTTTGGTCTAAGTATGCTCGGAAGAGACAATTTTATTGGAAAATAATTTAATATTAATAATTTGATAATATTTTCATATTTCTCTCTCTTTATAAAAAAATTTAATAATAGTATTAATAATTTGATTAATGTATTTGTGAATGTGCTTTAAATATATTTAATTGGACCTAATAAACTGTAATGAAATGATCTTTGGTATTTATAATTAATTGAAATTAAAATATTAAATGAGAATTATTAAGTGATTTTTATTAATTGATATGCATATATTACAACATATACATATTATATTATAATTATGATTATTTAATATATATGTATGTATTTGTTTATTTAATTAATATTTGATTATTTGTTTTGTCATAATATTAATTACAAAGCTTGCAAGAGTTTATAATTTATGATATTAGTAAAAATAAATCATATTTGTCATGAAAATTGGATGCTAAAGTCTACCTAGATGTGAATGGTCTTGGTAATACTAATAAAAAAGGAATTCAATAATTTAATCAAGATAATGTTAAGGCCTAGATTTTTTTTCTGTCATCATCTTAATGAGGGATTATAATATAATTATCTCACAGTGAAAGACCCTCTTGTTTATTGAAATATTTTTAAATTGGATATATACCTGAAGTACAACCAAAATATTTGAAATAATTTAAATATTTTATTGATTGAATATCACCTGGAAGTACATCAAAATTTAGTTGATTTATATCAAAACTCCCTAAATGAGAAAATAAAGTATATACTAAAAACAAGAATTGTACATACCAAGATAATGACTTGTTTTTTATTAATTAGGCAAGACGCATTTAGATATTACGTATTTTTTAAATAAGATAATGAGAATATTGATCCATGAAAATGTTCAAAATGAAATTAAAAAAAACATTCATATGATGAAAAAAAGTTTATGATAAAATTTTTATTTATTTGTACTTAAATACAATATTTTAATTTATTTGATTATATTATTTTAAAATCATTATCTTTTTAAATTTGTATGATCACGTAATATATTATATTATTTTATAATTACTTATTGAATTTTTTTTTTTTAAGAATATGGATTTTCCTCACACATCGAAAAATTTCAAAAATAATGAGAAAGATATATGTTTAGCAGATAGTGCAACAACACATACTATATTAAGAAATAGAAAATATTTTTCTAATTTGATTATGATGGAAGCAAATATTAGTACAATATCAGGTTCTGCAAATTTGATAGAAGGCTCTGAAAGAGCTCATATCCTCTTAAGCAATGGAACAAAATTCGTAATTGATAATGCATTATTATCACCTAAATCAAATAGGAATCTGCTAAGTTTTAAAGATATACATCATAACGGGTACATTATTGAGACTTGTAATCATAATGTTATAGAATATTTTTATATTATACCAATAGTCTCAAATGAAAAACAAATTTGGAAAGATTGCTCTCATTATCTTTTGGTTTGTACTATATCAGAATTAGTGCAATCGAAGTACACGCAGTAATGAACTAGAAGTTCAATGATAAAAATATTTTTACTGTTTGACATGACTAGTTAGGTCATCCTGGATCAATTATGATGTGTAGAATATTTGAAAATTCAAATGGGCATCCTTTAAAGAGCTAAAAGATTCTTCAATTCAATGAATTCTCATGTGCTACTTGTTCTCAAGGTAAATTGATTATTCGATCTTCATTAGCAAAAGTTGGATTAGAATCTCCTGCATTTTTGGAAAGAATTCAAGGTAATCTATATGGGCCTATTAATCCATCATGTGGACCATTTAAATATTTTATAGTAATGATAGATGCATCTATACGATGATCACATGTGTGCTTCAACTCACAACCTGGCATTTGCGAGATTACTTGCACAAATAATTAAATTACATGCACAATTTCTAGATTATTCAATCAAATAACATATGTATATTTATAGAACCATAACCATCCGAGTATATATGTAATCACTTTTTATGATCATATGAGATATGACATGAAAAAGACTAATGTGCAACCATTAAACTTAAAATTGAATTATGTGATAATTCAAAGATAAATTTACTGCTTTATGAATCGTAAATTTTTAATCCGGTTAATGTGCAAAGTGAGACATTTAAAATTAAGATAAAAGACCAAGTAATCTTCCCAAAGATAATGAATCCAATAAAGATGTAAGATGTCTACATTGAGGCTTTCCATGGGAGCATTAATGTGTAAGTTGTTGTATATTAATGATAAGGTCAAATAATGTATTTGACTTGTAAAATGGATAAGCATCTAGTGTTGCAAGAATGCCATTTTGTGAATATGAGTGGCACTAGATTGGGTCCATTTATTTTACTGATCTCGTGGGTAGAATTCATCTAATATGTTAGCCCAAGAATGTCATTTTGTGAAGCTGAGGGTTAATATATTAGGAGCCAGTTAAAAAGGAAATAAATTGGGTTTACAATTGTTGTATTTGACAAAGAGTTGTCATCTCATTAATATGCTAATATTCCAAGAATGCCACTATGAGAAGCTAAGGAATATTAATTAAAGTATTATTGAGACTCAATTTACTCACTAGGAGTTCACCCCAACGGAACTTCCGTTTCCTACAAGGGAAGTGTAGGATGCGCCAAATTAGTGGGAGAACCATTATGATTATGTGTCCAAATCATTTTGGTTAATTGATTTGATCATTAATATATAATTAAACTGATACATTTTATACTTTCTGCAGTTAATTTTCTCTAATAATATGGCTACACCATCACCACTTCAATCGCTTTTGGACCGTAATTGTAACACCTTATACCTATGGATATCACTTATACTTATATCATGTTGTCGTATATAGCATAGAATAGGATATAGTCCTGTTTATAATGAGAGATAATTTTTTTTTAATCATATAACATTATCACTTTGCAACATTTGACAGCTCAGCTAAGCATCACATCCTGATTATAAACCTAATATATCACATATGTTAACAATTCAGACATTATGTTCAATTATTTCAGTTACACAGGTTGAAGCC
>CATIWF010010225.1:0-78143 GCA_949630135.1 Balakata baccata | reverse complement strand
GCAAATCCAACAAATCAATGACATTAGTTAAGTCCAACCCATTAATCATGAAATTTCATTTCAATGGTTCGAACATATTCTTATAGAGTGAGCTTGAGGCAACTCAACAACTCTAACTCTAGACGAACTCTGGTTCTCCCCATATTGATGGAAGGCGTAAGACATAATTGTTTATTTAACGAGAGATTTTTTTAAATTAGTCTTATCATGTTATTATTGCATGCATTTATATATCATACATTCATCACATGAATATATAAAGATAGTTACATTAACTATATGGCATGATTATGGACATACTAAAATCAATCTCTTGAGCCAAAAAGAGATTGATTAGGTCTTACTTAGGTATATGCATGAATTACAACCCAAAAATAAAAATCAAATTCCTATTTGTAAATCTTCTTATTTATGGCACCATCTCCTATGAATTACTTTTAGGTTTTTTGGGTAAATTATAAAAATAAATAATGAACTCTATCATTGCAGTTATATCCAATTTTTTCAAAAATTGAGTATAATTATATGTATTTTAAGTTTTATAATAAATCTTGTCTCGAATGAATTGGATCTCACTTGAAATCTATGTAGTGATGACATAAAAAAATATTAAAAAATGATGTGACATATATAGTGAATCTGATGTGGAAAAAAATTATCACGTGACTATCTGCAATTAAATAGCGCAGTAGCACAATCCAAAATCCAATTTGAAATTTTTTATTTGAAATTTTGTGAACTTATGCTCAATATTATATAGCTGCAAATTAAAATTGTCACATAAATGCACCCAAAATCGATTGCTTCAAACATAAAAAAATTTCAAATTGGATTTTGTATTGTGCAAAATGGCGCTATTTTTGTATATGTGACAATTTTTTTTCACATGTGTATGTCATGTCATTTTTTAATATTTTTTATGTTTTCCAGATTATCGCCACATAGGTTTGGAGTGAGATTCAGTACATTCGAGATAAAATTTGTTATAAAATCTAAAATACATATAATTAAATTCAATTTTTTAAAGAATTATATTTAAATATAATAAAATGCAAAATTAAGAATATTTTTAGTAATTTAACTTTTTTTTCATTGATTTTTTCTTTTGTATAGTGAAAGAGTAGGGTGACCGGCAGCCGTATATACTTGAATTCTGATATAATTATTTTTTTACTATAATTTTAATTTAAAATTAATTTTTATTTTTTAAATTGAATACATTTTGTATTTAGACACATGAAATTATTTTTATATAATAACAAGTAAATGTAGTTTTAGTTTTAAAATTAATTTTTATTTTTTAAATTGAATACATTTTGTATTTAGACACATGGAATTATTTTTATATAATAACAAGTAAATGTATTTTTAGTTTTTAAAAAATAAATTTTACATGAGAATAAAGTAAACACATTTTAAAAGTGAAAAACAATTTGCACTCTCTAATAGATAAACATGTTCTATAAATCTTTTATGAAAATGAAAAGTTTTATTTTCTTTAAAAATTGAAGAATGAAAACAGAAAATAATTCTCTAAAATTAAACAGATCCTAACTTCTTCAATATTTCTATTCTTGCTCTTCCTCCTCCGCATCTCCTGAAAATTTCCCTTACTTCGAAATCGATCCAAATATTTCTCTTGAGATCTGGAAATTGCAGATTGATTCTAATCTCTTAAATTTATTCTAGAAGGATGTTGAGATTTGAGATATATATATATATATATATATATATATATATATATATATCACTTTTTTCTGTTGTTTATTCCATTTTTAGTTAAAAGGTTTTCAAAAGCAAGTTGGGCAACCTTTCAGATCTGGATTTTCAGTTTTTAAGCATTTGGGTTGAAAATTTAAAATTATTCGTTCATCTACTAGAGCTGAAATTTTCTTTGAGTATTTGGGTTTTGATTATTGGTGAGATTAGTTTTAGTGGGAATTTCAGATCTGAAATTGGGAAGTCATCTACTTTAGTTTATTCTAAAGCCATTTGGATCTCGATTAATGATTATAAAGTGAAAGAAAATGAAAAAAAAAAAAGTATTTGGTTGATAAGAAGGTGAGAAAAATGAATGAAAAAATTAGTTGATGAGACAGTAAAAGAAAATGTGTTTGGTTGGTGGTAAATTTTTTTTTAATTTTGACTTTGCTAGTATGATGCACATGTAAATTTTTTTTTAACTTGGATTCATGATTAAAACAAGTTGCAAGGTTAATTTGTTTAGTTTAATTAACTTATTTAATAAGTTGCGAGTCATTTGATCAAACTATTATAATTTTTGGAATTAAATTTCACAAAATTGGTTATAACTAAAACTAAATTCTATTAAACTAGATAAAATTTGCAAATAAATTCTATAAAATGAGCCATATAAATTTTATTGATAAAATTGCCCTTATTAAATTAAATTAATCATAACTTTTCTCTTTCTCCTTTATATATATATATATATTCTTATCTCCTTCTCTTCCACTCTCAATCTTTTCAATAACAATTAAACTCTATTTTTTTTAAAAATTACTGTGCATTTCTCTTGATCAAGAAATTTGAAGCCAACAAAATTAGTTCATTTTTTTAACCAACAAGGTTACATACTTTTATTTCCTAAAAGTTATTAAGGGTAGTTTAGAAAAATAAGTAAATTAATATCAAACCCTAATTTGTTCCAAACACAATTAAATAAAATTCAATAAAATTTTATATTTTAAGTTATATCATTTCAAATATCAAAATTTATTTGCAAATAAATTACACAATCTTAATTCATTCGTTACAAACGGGTAAGTGAAAATATAGAATTCAATTGTAATAAATAATACTTTAAAGACTCAAAATAACAAGTTTTTCCTTTGTGAAAGGGGAAACAGACTTGTTCTCCGCTGGTAAGAATTCCTACTTACTGTGCCAAAATTTTCCTTTCCCTTCATTTTTTTTTTCATATTTCATATCCTTATTTAATTATTTATCTATCAATCTCAGTTTGGTTGTTTTTTTGGATAAATTATTAATACACTCCCCGATATTTAGTTGAATATATTAGTTCATTTCTCTATTTTTGGAAATATATTATAAAATTTTTTGAATTTAATTCTAATACATTAGTTGATCATCTTTAACTTTTAAATAAAATATTTTAATTGACTAACGGATCAACTAAAAAATATCAAAAATTATTTATTTTTTTTTTGATAAATTTGATATTTTATTAAATTTAAAAAATATAATACTAAAAAAATAATAAATTTGACATTTTGGTATTGATATTAAAATTTTTTTAATATATTTTTTTTTTGGTATTTTTTAAAGTTAAAAAAAAAAAAAGGATGAATTTTGATATTTAAAAGGCTTTATAATATATTTTTTGTTCAACCAAATCTTACCGGATTATAGTAATTTACCCTTGTGTTTTCTCTCTCCTTATTTGTCAAGTGCCTAGAGAGAGTTATGTATGTAAATGTTCCTGCATCTCAATGCACATAATCCGTTCGATTCAATGTCCCAGTGATTAATCTCTAGTTGTAGTTTATATTTCAGGCGCTTCCTGCGATTTTGCCAATTATGATGCTATACGATTGGTTTACAGAAATACTCAGAATTCAGAAGCTTCGTAGGGTCGTCTCTTACACTGGCTTTTATTGCTTTGCTGCCGTCATCAGCTATGCTTATACTAATAATACGTGAGTCCATCTCTATCTCGTACAAGTATATAATTGTTAAATATATCTCGATTTTGATATGCAGTGATTCTTTTGATTGCTAATTTTGAGCTTAAAAGCTATAGTGACTCGATATGTAACCGGATTGGTCTTCCTTTTTTTGTATTCTTAATTTGGCTGGATATATAGAGATAGGCTGGGTATATAGAGATAGAATAAGCAATCTGGAGTTGAACAATTGTTTATGAGGATTATGATTGAAATATTAATATATCCGACGAATTTTGTTTATGGTTTTGCAGAACTAGGGCTGGGTTTTCTAGAGGGGATCAATTTTATGCATCCTACCCTGCTGGAACTGAACTTTTAACGGACACTGCTAAGGTCTGTGATTTTTGTTGATTTCTTCTGTAATTTTTGTTGTGCCTCTTTTCCTTCTTATGATATTACGTATCCTAACATGATGCTTGAATTTTTGTTGGATTTTGATAGTTGTATAAAGCTGCACTTGGCAACTGCTTTGAATCAGAAGAGTGGGGTCCAATTGAATTCTGCATCATGGAAAAGCACTTTGATCGCCAAGGAAAATCCCCATATGCATATCATGCGGTGAGTTCTGAAATGATATTCATAGACCAAAATTCAGTTTTGTTTTTTCATGTCTACTCTGATCTTTATGTTTGCAAGTTGAATTCTCCTTGGCATTCGATTGACTGCCTTAATTGGCCATATCGAAGATTTAATCTTATCAATCAAACTATGAATGGCTAGGTGTAGAATTTCTTTAGAAAGACATTTGGTGATGCTAAAGGTACTTGCAGTAAAGGTTCATGAAGGCGCTGAAATTAGAGCCACTTCAATTATAAGAATTCCTTGTTGATGTGCAAGCTTCCTTGTTATACTATCAATATCTGATGGATGAGTGAATTCGATTATGTCTAACTTGAGAAGCCTCTGCCTTTGGCAATCATAAAAGCAAAAATGGTGTGGCAATTAGGCTATTACATCTCAAGAACTAGGACTTAGTTAGGGTGATTGTGGTTGGAATAATAGAAAATAATTAAGTTCAAAGAAATCCTTAGAATTAAAATGTTGAATTGGAAAACAAAGCAAAAAATTTACTAAACAAGAACCTAAATAAAGAAAGAAAACTGAGAAATTAAAAAAATTAAAATACCTGCTTTTGAAAGAAAGGGATGACAATATTATAGTTACCATTACCAAGGAAAAAGTACACCATCCTGAATTGTACTATTTGTAGAGAAGTAGACGGCGAAAGTTGTGAATATAATAATTCTGGTCTAACTTTTTTCTTAAAACAAATCAACATTTTGTTTGCAGTTGAGCCTAGTAAAGATTCAACCCAGCACTAAATTCCATGTTTTCTGATTTTCTCCCTAGAACTATGCATTGTGAAAATTGTCAGCCATTTTCAATCAGGATGACCTTTGAAGAATTTCTGCTGCATCACAGACAAAAGTGATTCGGATCATTGATTATGAAACTAGGAACAGAACAGAGTCCCAGTCCTAAAGATTCAAGGCAATTATTTCCACATGATTCCAGTCTAATTTTTCAGTAATGAATTATGGACTTATTATGTATGCGCTTTGATTTTTTTTATGAGATCCTGATTACCATCGTAGAAGATATTAAGATGTCAGTCCATTTTTATTGTGATTGTCAATGCTTGTAGTTCTAGTGTTTGCTTTATAATTCATATTTTAGTGTGAGGCAGTGTATCTGCTAGTGTGGAAACTTCTTCTGCTTCTGCTCTCTTTTTAAGTCATATATATGTTTTTGCAGCATTATATGGCACACCTTCTTTCTCACGGACAACTTGATGGAAGTGGCTAAGATGGAATGGTTGTTGGCCACCGGGTGGATGGATGAATAGACATTTATGATGTTATCAGATGATGAAAACCTTCAGAAGTTTCATTCCGTGGGATGCAAAGAATTTATGTTTCACAGCAAATATTATGTACTCCGAATTGGCCAATCTGATTGCTTGTGTTTTGAATTAAGCAACATCTTGTCTATGTTAATATCTTTTTAAATTTCATTATCACTTAAAATCAGTGCTGTAAAAACTGGCTCGACCAGTTCAACTGGAAAACCAGTCCTTAGGCCAGGCAGTTTTTATCCCTAAAATCGGAAGAGAAATGGCTCGGTCACAAAACCGACGACCTGACTGGTTCAACAGGAAAAATTGGAAACCGGTCCTTAGGCCGAACGGTTTTTACCTATAAAACCAGGGGAGAAATAGCTTGGCCTCAAAACTGGCGACCTGGCTGGTTCAGCCAGAAAAACTGGAAACTGGCTCAGATTGACTGGTTTTTTTGGGTCATTTTAATTTTGTGTCAAAAAAAAATTTAATTATTAAATATACTTCAATCTAGCCAATTTAACAAGTTCAACCAAAAAATTAACTCTAAAACTATATGAGTTAACCATAAATTAATTAAATAGATCAAAATAAACATATTTTTTAAGGTTTAATCTGCTTTTATTTATAAAATGATATATTATCTTCTTTCTTATTTTTTTTTTCTACGTGGAATTGTTAACTCATTTTTGTATTTCTTTTCTTATTTCTTTTTTGTATTACTTTTCCTTTACAATTTAAAATTTTTTTGCTGATTGTATTTTCAAGTTATAGGTTACTTTTACATTTAATAATTAATGAAATATTTAGTTATACACATTTATGGAATATGATTTTTTAATGAAATATTTAGTTATACACATTTATGGAATATGATTTTTTTAAAAAAAAAAAAGAATATGATATAGGTTATATTAGTCTTGTAAACTAAGAATAATATCCAATAAATCTCCAATAACTTATATTTTATTTTTACTATGTATGAGACATATTATGTCTTGTTATATATGAGACATTATATTTTATAAAAATATTACATACTTCGGTTTGACTCTGATTCAACCTTAAATCCATGATCCGTTGGTTTTTCAGGTCCATTGTCCGGACCGGTTTTTACAACTTCACTTAAAATCATGCTATCTCCTCAATCATCTGGGACAATATGTTATATGTGGCTGTGCCAATATTGATGAGTGCACCCTTAGAGAATTTCTATCATGATGAGTACCAGTTCTTTGTTGTTCATTTGTTGAATACTGAACCAACTCTTTCTTGCAGAGTAATAAAGAGTGACCAAATTTGTTGCAAAACTTAGGAAATAAATTCCAGTATATTATTACCTTTGAGAAAAAAAAGAAAAGTTTGCAGTATATTAATATATGTATAATGTATTTTCTGATTTTCTAACCCTTCCTGTGGAGGGCCTGTGTATTATGTGAAGGATTCATAGAGATGGGCCATCTCCCTTAAAACTTCAATCAAGATTGAAACAGTTGTATAGGTACGCAAACATTCGCCGATAGGGATGGCATTTACCTGCAAAAAAATATTTTAATTGAACTCGAATCCGTCCTCCACCTGTTTAAAGTTACTCTCATATTTAGTTCAATTGATATACTTGTAAATACTTACAATATCTGCTGGAAATTACAAGTGGAGATCATCCTTCACTTCTATCTTTGGTGAAAAAAAGGGACCTACGAAAATAGTCATTCGAGCTGCTGTTCATCTAATGAGTATGTCATTATCAGGCATACGATACAACTTTTTTCAGTGAAACTAACAAGAGTTGTTCATTATACCAAATTGGTGAATTAGGAACAGTTCTTACACCCTATAATCTGAAGCTTGCAGTTCACATTATGAAGTTTCTATTATGAGACTGCAAGCAATAAAAATATTTTAACAGCAGATAAAAAGAAGAGTGGCTACTATTCTAATACTCCAGCAATTTGTTAGAAAAATAAATTAATATTTTCTGAACAAACCCCTATTGCCGGGGCTCTCTAGCCATAATAAATCAAACAGACTCCTGTCGCAACACAAATCAGAGAGCGTGCACTTCACGATCGTTTCCAACTATGCCAATGGACATTGAAGCACAAATACTGTCACTCTTCAACAGGCTACGGGTGCCACACTTGGGTTTGGTTGAGCTGGTCTGCATAGCTACAGCATTTCTATTTGCAGATTGCAGGTCTTCAGTTGATTGTGACTCTTCAGTTGCTTGCAACCGTGGAGGGCTCTGCACAGTTGCACGAGTAACAGAGTTTGCAGCACGCTTTATAGTGATATCAACTTCATCTGTTGAGCAGATCCTCTCCCTGCGGGGAAAGAGAACATTGATCATTGAAAAGGAAATGAACATCAAGTGAAACACGGGGAAAATAATATTTCAATCACATTACCTAGGCAAGGAGGTGGCATGCTTTCTATGAAGAGGGCTGCTTCTTTCTATTCTACCATTGCAATCCTCAAGATGTGCAAATTGTTCCTTAAATCGATCAACTCCACTGCATGAACAAAAGCTTAATACATGCTTTAGTGAATAACACCTCTTACCAACACAATATAGCTAGTAAATTATAGGTCAAAGGTGAATGACACCAAATCTCTCATTCAAGGTTCAAGTTTCTGCAAAACATTTTAAGCTGTTTTCCATCCCTAGGAAATTAACTAAGAGTGTCATGTACATTGTACATATTTATATAAGAACAATAATGGAAGTTACATATAGGAGTTAAGTAAATTGTGACATCCTTAGGAAATTAATAGGAATTACATGTACATGTTAATATAAGAACAATAATGGAAGTTTCATCTAATGCTTTTTTTTTTTTTTTGCTTTATTACACTATAAAAAATGGTACTTGAATGTCTGACCTCGGATAGACAAAGTGAGTCTGATCTGTCCCTCGAAGGTACTCTTTCAACATCTCTGGATGGTACTCCAAAATCTGTTCGCTCTAAATTAGATAAATTGCAAGGAAAGAGGATGGTAGCACCAAATCTAGCAGATAATAAAACCACAGATTGGAGAATCATTAGTATGGCCATACCTCTCTATAAATTAGTTCTCTTACATCATCTTTGGTCAATTTCCTCCTTTCAAATTCAAACTCTAGTTTTGAAATGGGTTGCCTTGATGGTTCATTATCCTTATTTGCCAGATCATGAAAATAAGGATCTGCTAATGCCTGTAGAGAGAAAAACAATGAAAAATACATGAAATTTAAACCCAAACGATTCCAACCTATTCAATGATATGATGTTAGCATATTAATTTGCTATATGTTACCTCCTCAGCAGATGGACGATCTTTAGGATCAAATGCCAATAAGTGCTCAAGTAACCGCAAAGCCAATGGATCTGCATTTGGAATTTTTTTTGACAAAGGAACAGGTTGCTTTTTCCTCATGCTATTCAAATATTTTCTAGCCTTTTCATTCCCAATCTGCTTATAGCAAAAAGAATTGAGGTTTAAAGAAGCATAAAGGTAATTAGGATTGCTTCTGTATGAACCTGTGAAGAGTCAACTATTTAACAAAGAATAATTGTTAAAAATAAACTGAATTTTTAAGGTTGTATCAAAATTAAATTGTACTTTCTATTTTTCCATTTAAATACACAAACTTTTAAAATTTTATCATTTTATGAATTCTGGTAAAACTCTACTGACATGATATAAAATTCTGACGAAGTTAAAAAGGTTAAACCGACTAGAAAGCTGAATCATCTTAGAAACTTTAAAATATCATCGTTTTTGTTTTTCCTAAAATTTTAAAACCTAAATCTTTCTGGCAAACCTCTAGTTACAGTAAAATTTTTATTTTTTCTTACTCTGCTGACTAAACAATTCCTAAGCACGACAGTGACATGTACTATTTTTCAAATTTAAAGAGAGATTTATGTTTTAAAATTTTAGGAAAAACAATAACGATAGTTCCTAAGATGACTCAGTTTCCTAATCAGCGCATTCGTTTTAATCTGCCCAGAATTTTATATTATGTCACCAAAATTTCGTCCAGAATTCATAAATTGATATAATTTTAAAAGTTTGTGTATTTAAATGAAAAAATATAAAGTACAATTTATTTTTAATACAACCTTAAAAGTTCAACTTATTTTTGGCAATTATCCCATTTAACAATTATGAAAAGCTTCTTTAATAGCAAATCAAATTGATATGAAAAGTGACAAACCCGTGCAATGGATTCTTCTGAAGGAGTGCCAAGTAAATCAGTTATGATATCCAACTCATGCACTACATTTTTTCCAGGGAACAATGGTTTCCCTGTCAGCAACTCGGCAAATATACATCCTATGCTCCATATATCAATAGCAGGGGTGTACTGCAAAACACAAAATCCATGAAAAATGCATTTTCGAAAATTGTCAAACAATGCAATACAGATATAAAATCATCAGAGAACACAAACATTTTAGTATGTTATGTGAAAACATAGTCAAGTGTCAGATGATGCAGATGAAAACAGCAAGATGCAAATCACATGTCAGTTATCTGCTATGCCACACAATGAACATGATGGTATAACTTGATTTTCTTATAAGATAACAGCTTGTAAACTGCCTGTAAATTTTTGTTAACTTTGCCAGTAAGCATATTCTCATCAATAATGCAATATTCAAATTATGCAGCTAACACCAACAGAAGTGTGCATAAATAGTCTTTCTGTATTATAACCAATCGAATCTGATTAAACCACAAAAGAAAAGCAAATAAGCTATGTTTGTGCTTCCAACCTATCAAACCAGTTATCAAGGTTCTGAACATATAGCTAGCAATGATTTAATTGCCCTTGCATTTGACAACATCAATTAGGGCACGAACAGCTATAGTAAGAGTACCTCTGATAGATTATATTACTGGAAGTTAATAGCACATAAGTCAGGACTAAAGATCATTAGTAATGTTTGAGACATACAAATGAGAAGTCAGGACTATAGTAAGACATTACTGTTGATGGTATTTAATATTTATGTTTTATACCGTTGTTTAGTCCAACTTTTTTTAAAAAAATTATTATAAAATTCTATTATTTTCTATCTTAAGAGGGAGGATGTCAGAAAAAACAAATGAGAAGGCTTCATGTAGAATGGCCATGATGACCTGACACAAAAGAAGTTAACAGACTCGTCCACAGCAACTAGAAGATCTTTTCCATTTTTTTCCACAGAAAAGCAATTATTTAGTAGCATTAGCACAGGAATATGATCAATAAGGCATTCCTAGAACACACAATATTATTAGAATATCTAAACAGAATCATACATTTATAGGTGCTCCCTTATCTGCAGGAATTTTTGCAAGGTCTGAAAAGTGAAAAGCTGCAGTATTATTAATTTATTTCTCTTTTCATTGCAATGTATATTCCCGCAGCAGAATAAATTCTGATTTGGTAAGTAGGTAAGTCTAAAAGATAAACACAAAGAGTCTTCAATTAAATAAATGGATATAGAGCTAACTATGACATAACAACAAAGTTAGCATATAGAGTTAACAGTGACATAACAACAAATCTAGCACCCAAAAAAATGAATGAATAGGTAGCCTAAGCTGAACTTAATCTGGTCATTACAGATAAACGGCATCCAACACAAATCACAAACTAATACAGGGGAAACGTGCTCAGCAAATACATACCTTGGAGGAAAAAGAACCACAAAGTTCGGGAGCACGGTACCACCGAGTTGCCACATAATCCTTGACAAAGAAGGTACTAGTCAGTAAATTGCAGAAGGGTAATACTGCTTCAAGAAGACACTTACTGTCCAGAAAATGGCAGAAGGGGCATTAGTAAACGAGACACGAGCAAGCCCAAAATCACAAAGCTTAAGCTTGCAGTCTGCATTAGCAAGAATATTTTTGGGCTTCAGATCTCGATGAAAGACATGGGCTGCAAAATCAAAGACAATGGAAACATCAAATCCATTTTCCTTGTTATTTTTCCAATTGTATGAGCCCTATGTTAAAATCATGCCATAAAAAAGACTCCAACTTTACTTAAGTATTTTATGGGCACTTGTATCTCCTTTGCTTAATGATTAGTTTTATAAATCAAGTAGAGCATAACCAGATGTGTAAAAGTCCACCCTTCAGATTTATAAAATTATAATTTCAACATAAAAATCCTTACTTTTCTGTTTGATAAATTGATATTTTGACATCAGTAATTTTCATAATTTTAGTGAATTAGACAAAAATTGAAAATTAGAGAGACAGAAGAACCTGAATGTATGTATTTAAGAGCTCGAAGCAGCTGGTACAAGAAAAATTGATGGTGTTCAGGGGTCAAATCATCATTCAACTTGATGACCTGATGAAGATCAGATTCCATCAATTCGAAAACCACATAAATATCCTTGAACTCTCGGGGAGACGGAGGAAGCATTATGTGCTTAATTTCAACAATATCAGGATGACGAAGAAGCCGGAGGAGCTTGATCTCTCGAAGAATGCGGGTGGCATCAGAAACATGCTCAAAGATATTGGTCATCTTCTTGATAGCAACTTTTTCACCAGTATGAGTATCTATGGCAGACGCCACCACTCCATAGCTTCCCTTCCCAATCACTTCCTGAATCTCGTACTGGCTCGCCTCTCCATACTCGGTGAAGAATTCTTTCTCCATCATTGTCTGAACCCAAACAAACCCACAAAATTAATTCAAGAAAAAGAAAGAAAAAACTACTAAAGAATCAAGAAACTGATGAGAAGGGAATATTATCACCTTATCGCTTGTGGGCTAACAATAAGACGAAGATGCTTAAAGAAGCAATTGTGGGTGTGAATTTGAGCAACGAAGACCATATATATAAGTAAAAATTTCAAGAAATTAAATAAAGATTCTTGAATTTGTGTGTATGGAGTTGGGAAAAGGCAAGTTTATATAGATGTGACTGAAGATTTTGAAGCTGTCAATTAAACTGATGGTCAGAAATGGATCAGAGATGACTCTTTTTAAAAATAATAATAATAATAATAATAATAATAATAATAATAATAATAATAATAATAATCATTTTTATAATGAGAATAATGAGTCAAAAAGGAGAGGGATGCCCACTTTGTGAGGAAATTATAAAGCCATAGTATTTGGCACTTGGCTTGGCAGACTAATTAACCGAAGGGGATCAGTTCAGACTAGTGAATTGAATTTGAGCAAAAGGTCAAAACTCGGAGCATAGAAAATGGAGGGTATATTGCTTTTCTTGACTCTTAAGTCTCATTTTATTTTATTAATTATTCTTAAAAATTTATAATATACAATCTTTTATTAATATTCAACTACTAATTCAATTATTATAGTTTCTTAAAAAATATTCTAAAATTTTATTATATATATATAACATTTCTTACATTTGGGAAAAGCAAGAGTGACAAAAGAACTCCTAAAAATGTATAGATCCATAGAAATTATAAGATAAATTGATCTATTAAATCAATTCAATTATATAATAATAT
The DNA here is from genome assembly GCA_949630135.1 of Balakata baccata. NCBI lineage: Eukaryota > Viridiplantae > Streptophyta > Magnoliopsida > Malpighiales > Euphorbiaceae > Balakata > Balakata baccata. The sequence goes on along the minus strand of CATIWF010010225.1, from coordinate 65,110 downwards.
ATATTTTATTATTAATTTTATATTAATTATTTAAAATAAAATAATTAAATATATATTATTATATGAATTACAATCCTATTTTCACTAAGCTTTGAGACAGAAACTGATAATGACTAAACTTTCCTCTGCTTGAATGGACATCACGCTCTCTATAAATTTACTTAACAAATACAGCCAAAACTTTTCTTTTCTTTTCTTTTCTTTTTGGAATTCGAAAAGTTTATGATTTATTTATCTTTTTTTAGTGAAAAGGACATTTTAATTTTTTATTGTCAAGGAAAAAAGGGCTATAAATTTTTAGCAACTAATTTAATATTTTTAGATTTTAAAATATGATTTTCAGAGTTGACCATAAGTTTTGTATTAGCAGTTGACCTTCTTCTTTCTTTCATAATTGCTCCAATTGGAATTTGGTTTAGATTTGGTCAGAAAATATTTATTTTAGAAAAATAAACAATTAGAATTAAATAACATATGTTAAAAGATTGTTATAAAAAATGCATATAGGGAATAGATATGGCATAATGACAAGTCCAACAATTAGGGCCATGAGAAAAACATTCTCATTTTTTTTGTGGCTTTTAATAAATTTGGTCTTCCCTTCCATAATCACAGCCACGCAATGCTAATATATATCCAAAAATTATTGCTGCTCTTTTTTTTTTTCATTACTAACCGGTCTCTAGAAATTCATAAATTCTAATTTTACAAATCCAACTCTTTTAGTGCAAATTTTTTCCATGCATAAAATTCAAATTTTAAATTTTGTTTAAAGGAAAGAGACATAAAATCACCTCAACCAAACGATGTATTTGCTACATCTTCTTTTTTAAGACTAATTTTATCATTTTTATTCAAATATGATAGTTTAGAGAATAAATTTTCAGTTGAAATTTTAATTATATAAATTTATAAAATTAGAGATGAAATAAAAAAATTATAATAAATGAAAATTATCTGTAAGTCTGAATACGTTCTTTTATGATGCAGTTTGGCTTTTCTCGGAAGTGTCCTCAGTCAGGATAAGGAATGGATATATTATTTCCACGGTAGTCTGATGGCATCCAAATAGGCAACTACTCACCCTCCCACCCACAAGTAGTTTTTTCTGATTCATTAAGATTGGAAGATAGTATACTACACAATATAGATAGTCAATTAGTCATTTTTTTATATTCACTATAAAAATAATAAACACCACTAATATTGGTGGATGATAGAAAAAAAAAATTCAAATAAAACTTTCTACAATTCTCATAAAAGATAATATCAGTATGACCTTTTCTAATATGAATCAATGCACCAGCAAGATAAAATCCTATGGCTATGGATAATGGGATTAATCTTGCAAGCACTTTGTTATTTTCTAGTGCACTCCACATATGGGAGAGGCCATATCTATCTAGCTTACTCCAATTTCTATTATCTATTAATATTATATATATAAGACTCAGTATGCTGGCTACTGTAGCAACACAATGCTGAAACAAAAATGTTTTTCTATCTAAACGACGTCGTTACTTTTTTTTTTTTTATGAAATCCACCAATAAAATGATACTGTGTTTATTCATACCACTAAGTCCTCAGACACCTAAAAACGACACCATTCAAGCAGTCTTTCTTTCACTACCAGTGACGAACGATGCCATCTGAGCAAGCCATTTTCCTGCTATCGTTTTTCAGCAGTTCCTCAATGATCTCCTGCATTTAGACAAAACAAATGAAGCCGTCTCTCTCTTTTTCATCTCCTTCCTACCAAACTCCATTTGAATGGCTCTAACTTTATCTTGATGATTGGATCGTTTTGTATGAAATTAAAAAGAAAAAATCAATGAAGAAATTCACTGCTAGAAAATTTCAAAGAAAATAAAATTTTTTCCTTACCTTACCAATGATACCCACCTCTCTCTTTTCTTGAAATTCCTTCCTCTCTTGCCCCTTCTGCAACTTCCCTTTTCACATACCATTCTTTTTTTGACTTCTAATGGTGGAAAACTGAAGCAAGTGGACTGAATTTAGAAGAAAATTATGGCCGGCTGCGTATAGGAATGGGGAAAATGGGAAATAACTTTTCAAAATTTTTTTTGGTAGTAATAGTGTTTCAAATCTCTCATATTGTCCTCAACTTCTTCCAAATTTTACTAACTGACCCCTAAACTTTCATTATTTTCCATTTAATCCACAGAAAAATTTCTTTTTCTCAATTTGAGCACTAAATTTAATAATTTCTACCAATTATATCCTCCATAATTATTTCAAATTAATACTCCCTCTATTAATTAATTTATTCCAAATTAAATTTCATTTTTTCTCTATTCAACAAATTCAGTTTTTTCTTCCCACACAATGCGAGAGCTTCTTTCTAGTATATATATATTTCTAACCTAGGGGCTAGGAGCTTTCACCAATTGTTATATACTAGACTCAAATCCATGTAGCATTATGGACTAAAGTCCATCACACGTGTAAGAAGCGGTGACAATTTTGTAAATAAATCAAATTTACACAGCTTTTGATCATACGGTGCTATTTTTGTAAATATTTATCATGCCATTAAATAAAGATTCATTAGTTTATTAAAAAATGTTTATTATGAATAAAGTAAATGTATATTAGTTTATTGAAAAGATTCATTACGAATAAACTGAAAAAATTCATTACGAATGAACTAAATGTTTATTACGTCGTTAAAAAAGGTTTATTACGAATAAAGTAAAATTTTATTAATTTGTTGAAAATGTTCATTGCGAATAAACTAAAAGTTCATTAGTTTATTGAAAAATGTTCATTAGTTCATTAAAAAAAATTTGTTACGAATAAAATAAAAGATTAGTTAGTTTAATGAGAATGTTTACTACAAATAAATTGAAAATGTTCATTATAAAATAAATTAAAAGTTCATTTGTTTATTGAAAAAAATTCATTTCTTATATTAATACAAGTTTATTTTAATTGTCTGTATACTTAATTTAATTGATGTTTTTTTTGTATTTTCATTTATAAGTATGAATTTATTGAATTTCATTCAAAAAACTCAAAACGTAATAAAAAATCGAGATAAAATGCACAGAAAAAATAACAAATCAAGATAAATAGAATCTAAAAATACAAAAAAACCATAAAACAACTGTTGATTTTATTTTAAAATAAAATGAATATTTATCAATAAATTAATGAACTTATATCAATAGATGAATCTGTATAAATTTATTTTATTTATCAAATTATCACTGTACTTTTTACATGTATTTAGACTATGTTGGAATGTGAACTACTGTACACGATATAATTTGTGAGTTTTCATTCCACTAGGCAAGAAGGCTAAGAAAATAGAAGGCCCAAATTAATAAAATACAAGCTCAATACAATTAACTTAGGCCTAAATAAAATCAATAAAGTGTGTAGCAACTAGATATCACAAATTATACTGTGGATTGTAGTTCATATTGTAACATAGACAAAATATAAGTGAAAAGTACAGTGACAATTTTATAAATAAAACAAATTTACACTAATTCATTTATTGTTATAAATTCATTAGTTTATTAGTAAAATGTTTATTAGTTTATTGATAAATATTTATTTTATTTTAAAACAAAATTAACTGTTATTTTCTTTTTCTTTTTTGTGTTTTCAAATGTTATTTATCTCAATTTGTTATTTTTCATGTGCTTTTTGTCTCAATTTTTGTTACGTTTTAAATTTTTTTGAAGAAAATTTAATAAATTCATACCTACAAATGAAAACACAAAAAAAATATCAATTAAATTAAGTACACAGAAATAAAATAAACTTGTATTAATATAAGAAATGAACATTTATTAATATACTAATGAACTTTTATTAATAAACTAATTAACTTTTAGTTCATTTCGCAATGAACTTTTTCAGTTTATTTGTAATGAACATTCTCATTAAATGAATGAACCTTTTATTTTATTTGTAATGAACTTTTTTTAATGAACTAATAAACATTTTTCAATAAATTAATGAACATTTAGTTCATTCGTAATAAGAATATTCAATTTATTCACAATGAACATTCTCAATAAACTAATGAAACTTTACTTTATTCGTAATAAACTTTTTTTAATGATGTAATAAACATTTTTCAATAAACTAATGAACTTTTATTTAATGACATATGATGAATATTTACAAAAATATTATTGTACGATTGATAGCTGTGTAAGTTTAATTTATTTACAAAATTGTCACCGCTTCTTAAACTTGTGATGAGCCTTAGTCCATAATACTATATAGACTTGAGTCCAACATATAACAATTGACTAGATAACCACTTGTGCCAAAAAGAGTAGGTAATTTGGCTCTAGATTCAATTAAGGGCTATAAATGAAATAAAGAGACTATGCAGGAGCTTGAAAGATGCAACTGCTGATCACTAATGCTATAGTTCATCTTCTTCTACCGTTAATTGGGTTTACTTACACTATCAATGTCTCCCGATATGCTAAGTTATAGCTAAAGGTAGCAGCCTCTCTTCCTGTTAGTAGGAGGCCTGCCTTGTGTCGGACTTTGCAGTTGTTGATGCTCCTCATGATCCTCATCATTTCAAGATGATGAAAATGCTGTGTTAGTAATTGCTTTTGATCTTAGGCACTTTCCAAGCCCTCGACCCTCTGCTTGCTGTTGTTGCTCATTGCAACTGTGAATGCTTATTTGAGGACAACAAAATCTTCATAACAATTGTCGAATCCGGCTTTAGTTCGAGGGGGCCTCCCTCGGTCTCAACTCCACGCAAAGGTCGATGTTATGACGTAGGCTCATTACAGCTACAGCCTACCTAGCTAATCACTGAAATAGTGATTGGATCACAAGAATATGAAGGAAAGTTAAGGAAAAGATACAAAGAAAAGAGTGAGTGAGAGAGAATAGAGAAGATTTAGAGAGGGAAGTTTAGATAAGAAAAAGACTAAGAGGGAAGTAATCTGCATTTATCCTAGGAGCTGTCTAATACATGTTTAAATTGGTTTTGATTTGAGTAATTTTGGCCTATTTTCTTGGAAATGTTCTAGCGATGGTTCCAATCTCTTTGAAGAATTCCTTTTTAACTTCCATATTTCTTTCTTTGATTCAGATTTCAGGACTGGAGTTCAGAGAAATCATACAGTTCAGAGCATCAATATTCGAGTGAAGATGGATTTTATGCGAGAAGAGTTAGGCCTACTTTGGGCGCTGTTTGGGATAGTATCCATCGAGGCTGGGAGATGGGTTCTAACAAAATCAGAATCCTGAGGAAACCAGCAAACTTCCAGTCTGGAAGTTCTACTTCTCCACAAGCAAAAGGAACAGAGACTAGAAAGAAAATTCTTGATCCACAGGGTCTGCTTAACAAATCTAGCACTTTGATGCAAAACAACAATTCACAGCAAACAAGAAGAGCACGAAACAAGGGTTTTAGATAAGTAAAACTTATGGATTCTCAACTTCTATTACTGAAAACCAAACAAGAACAAAGAACCAAGAACAAATTAAAGGAAATTTCTGTGCCAAATAGACACATAGCCCAGAGAGCAACTCCCCTTTTTCAAGCTAAAAGTTAGAAGACAAGTATTCCACAATATCAAAAGCATGCCTTCCTCCTACTTTCCTACCACTATATATAGCCAAAATATGTTAATTCTAATTACCCTTTTGCCCTTCTAACTATCCATTCTAGAATAGTTACAAATACTTATCTATTCTCTATCACACTTCTAGAATCCTTCGTTATTTTCCAGAATCTTTAAAGTGGTGGCTGCTGCTCATACTGAGGCCAAGGATCTACTGGAGATATAGCCGAACTTTTGTTCGCATATGTTTCTGATTCTGGGGATATTTCGATAGCGGAAAGGTCAAGATGCTGCTGTGAATCTCTGTGCAATTCAATTGAGTGTGATTTTGCTGCCATTTTTTTACCAGAGATCTTTGGTTGATAGTACTTTCGTGCCATCAAAGCAAAAACAAGTTCCCTCTGATCGCATCTACTTGGTTGCAATTGCTTTTCCTCTTCCACCGTTGGCAGGGAAGATGTTCTACATGTAATCCCCAACTTCACTCCACAACGTTCTGACACCAGTTCTTGTGGTTGGCTTCGTCCTGTCATCACTTTTTCTTCTTGCTTCTGATGCTGCTTTTGTCCTTCAATCACTTCAATGTTGGACTTCATCTCTACACAAGCAGGCTTGGTCTGCAGCTGCTGCCCCTTTTGTTGGCATTCCTTTCTTTTTGCTTCTGTCCTATACCCACAATGATCATACTTTGACTCCGTCCCTTGTACTGAATCTGAAAATTCCAACAGCAGTTCCTTGAATTCTTTTGTCTTCCTCACAGATTTCATACACATGTCCTGTCAACAATACATCAGTAATTTAACCAACAACCATTCTCAGCTTAGTAAATTCCTACTCATAGTAAGCAATCCACTTTAAAATTCACAACTGTTTTCCTAATGCCATGAGTCGTATGTTTCCCATACCTACCTAATTAGTGATGTTTCTCATTAATTCAAAATAAAACTCGTAAAAATTAGATACCCCTATTGGCTGTTTTGTCCTTTTTGTCTCTCTTCTACAATCATTTCTCTTCCCAGTTCTTCATCTCCTCTGATGCCTCACTTTTTGGTTCAATCACTTCAACTTTCTGCTTTTTAAGTCACTTGGTTCTTCATATACTTCAATTAGTTGCCCGTTTGGTTTAGTTCTCCACACTATCCTTTTCTTGGACAGAGTCCCTTCTCCAGTAATTTCGCTTTGCTCCTCCAGCCAACTGTCTATGTTGATTTCCATGTTACCTACCCCTCTATGCTATTGTTTATTTGTACCACATTATCACAATTTTCATTTAAAAAATATATCACCCATCATTGGCATGTGATAGATTCTGGTTCCTAAAGAAACTCTTCAATTGATGATTCTAAAAACTCATGTTCAAATGGAAAATCCTTGTACTCTCTATTAATTAAAGCTACTATTGCCTCCTCATTAACTACACTTCATGATCATCTCCGAAATTGCCTTATGGATCATCTTCAAAAGGGAATACAAAAAGAAGAAAGGAGCCAAGTCAGAACATATGATGACCAGAAAGTTTACGCTCTCTAATTAGCATCAGTACTTGTCTCCTATTGTTTACAGTCAGGTTCTTCCTTTCAAAAGCATTTATAGCCAAAGTCCATATTGTCAGACAGACAAAAGCAAGCGTTTTAGAAGTCTCTTTCTCGCATTTTTTAGCCAATGTACATATAAATTGCTTTAACACATTGAAAGAGAAAAGGATTCATCACTTTCAACCAACAATAACTAAAAAAAATTAAAACTCATACTTACAAAGGCATATGATGGATGAGTGGAGGTGTTGAGATTGCAGAAGAGCTCATGTAGCCGTTGTTCAATGCAGATCATATATTCGGGCGATATTGTTTTGCAGGGGTTTGCTGCAATGAGTTCTTTTAACACAGAATCTTTAAGCTCATTTATGATAGAGTTGTGGCTGTTGTTTGGTGGGATAAAATTTTCCGGGTTCTTGTCACCAGTCTCTGGTTGCATAGGTGCCTCATTTTCCTTTCCAGTCATTTCGGCTTGCTGCTTTTGTGAGACGTCCCTTCTAGTTGTTTCTTCAAACACTTCAATTTGTCGAAGTTCTTGTTGATTTTGTTTATGCATCTTCTTCGCTGTAACTTGATTCCGGCGACGCCTACCAAGGCAGCGCTTTCTTTTTCTACTTAATCCCATAATCTTCGTAGAAACGCCATCTTTATCTATAAGCACGTATCGCTGGTAATTTACGCATGCTATATCTCCATTCCCACAAAGCTTCTTCAAATGATGATTCAAAAAACTCTCATGCCCCCATGGCAAATCCTTGTACTCTCTTTTAAGAAATGCTGATATTGCCTCCCTGCTCAAACCCTCTTTAACATTCGACTCCTGAATTGCCCTTTGGATCATCTTTTAGAATAAGAAAAAAAAATCACAAAACAGAAATAGTTTGGCATACTTTCAGCGACTTATCACTTAATGAACAAAGAATATGCTTTCAGTGGAATTCACGTTTTCAAAGTCTATTTCTTTATTCATTTTTCTTCTTAAAAAGAAAAAAGAAATTGAAGAAAGAAATGTGAAACTTACTGAGGAATAAGGAGGGTGAGAAGGGGTATCGAAGCTCGGGAAGAATTCTTGCAGGCGCTGTTCAATGTGAGTTTTGAATTGAGGAGTGAGGGTTTTAGAAGGGTTTATCATGGCAAAAAGAGAGGCTTTGAGATTGCTCATTATATGCTCGTCTCTGTCATCCACGGAAAGAAGCTGAACATAAGTGGGTTCTACATCCATTTTTATGGCTCTCAAAGTTTCGCCTGCGAAAACCCGCCGCCGGTGAGATACCGGAGGAAAACTCTCTCCCTTGTTACTAGTACTGCGAGATGGTTAGGGCAACAACAGTAGAGAGCAATGAGCATATCTTATGCGTGATGTTTTAAAGCACTTTGTTCCCAAGCAAAGGAACGGAAAGAGAAACATAATGAATTTCGATTTTCTACAAGCGGAAAAAACGAAAGAAATAAAATTTGAATTTATTACATTTTTACTGGGATAAATTAAAAAAAAATGTTTTTTTTATAAAGTGTTAACTTTTATTATAAAAATAAGTAATATTTTATAATTGAAAAAATATATATTTCTTATATTAAAAGTATATAATAAAAAGATGTATTTTTTTATAAAGTAATGTCGCAAATATTTTTTTTAATGATTTAAAAATCTATATAATCTTTAATTAATTGGGCATAGGTGATTTCCGAAATTCATTATTTCATTAGGCTCAACTTTAAAATCTATTATTAATTTTTCTTTCTTTAAAAATTCTATTAATTTTATATATAGTTTTAAAAAATTAAAAAACTTTTAAAATACTTAAAGGATATATATATCAATCCTAAGAAGGCCATTAAACCGTCAACCTAAACATATAAAAGAAAACAAAATATTTTGGTCCTTAAATTTTAAAATTTTATTCTATTAAGTCTCTCAATTGACATTATATTCGATAAACTATTTATTTTGAACTAATTAAATGATAAACTATAATTTATTTAAAATTAATTAAAGGAGTAACTTGAAAAAATTTAATTATTTAGAGAGTTAATTAAATAAATAAATTTGCAGTTGATTCTATTAATTGACTTTGATTTTTCTAGTTTATAAAAGTCAGTTCTTTATTGTTATTGTATTGAAAAAATTTGTTAAAGTAAAATGTTAAATGATAATTTCATATTTGATTATAGATTTTGGTAGAAATTAATTTCGTCAATATCTTTATTAAGAACGAATATCAAATTTTTTTTGAAGGCTTTTGCTACAATATATTTGGTGTATAAATACATCTGAATTTTTACTTATGATAATAGATAATTTGTTAATATGCTACCTAAATAATTAAGTAATATACACAACACAGAGGTATTTAAAATTATTGTTAAGTTTTTTAAAAATTTGTTTTAAATTTGTTTTATCGAAAGTATATAATAAAAAGATGTACGCAAATATTTTTTTTACCAATTTAAAAATCTCTACAATCTTTAATTAATTGGGCATAGGTGATTTCCGAAATTCATTATTTCATTAGGCTGAACTTTAAAATCTACTTATTTTTATACGAACAAAAATTTTATTAATTTTTTTCTTTTAAAAATTCTATTAATTTTATATATAGTTTTAAAAAATTAAAAATTCTATATTATTTTTTTAAAATACTTAAAGGCTATATATATATCAAGCCTAAGAATGCAATTAAACCGTCAACCGAAACATATAAAAGAAAACAAAATATTTTGGTCCTTAAATTTTAAAATTTTATTCTATTAAGTCTCTCAATTGACATTATATTCGATAAACTATTTATTTTGAACTAATTAAATGATAAACTATAAATTATTTAAAATTAATTAAAGGAGCAACTTGAAAAAATTTAATTATTTAGAGAGTTAATTAAATAAATAAATTTGCAGTTGATTCTATTAATTGACTTTGATTTTTCTAGTTTATCAAAGTCAGTTCTTTATTGTTATTGTATTGAAAAAATCTGTTAAAGTAAAATGTTAAATGATAATTTCATATTTGGTTATAGATTTTGGTAGGAATTAATTTCGTCAATATCTTTATTAAGAAGGAATATCATTTTTTTAAGGCTTTTGCTACAATACATTTAGTGTATAAATACATCTGGATCTTTACTTATAATAATAGATAATTTATTAACATGCTAGCTAAATAATTAAAATTATATATACAATCCAGAAGTATTTGAAATTATTGTTAAAATTTTTTAAAAAAATGTTTTAAATTTTTTTTATTTAATTAACTATTTTTTTAATTTTTTATAAATTAATTTTTAAAAATTTATTCTTAAAAAAAATCTATTTAACTGACAATATTCAAAAGCATTTTCAAAATTCTAAAAAACGTAGATAATAAAAAATTTTCGCTTTTTCCAAAAGAGCCCATAGTGGTAGCCACCTAAGTCATTATAATGATACTCCATTTTCTCATTCCCTAGGATTGGGGCCTCAAAATTAATTATAGCTATTTTCCATTTTTCTCTTCCCTCAACCGACTCTCTTTGAAACTTGTGGCTTTTTTTCTTTTTACAAAAAATTAAATTATTTTCATACTGTATGTACAAACTGCGAATAAAATTTTATATTACATTAGTACTATTATTTTTATCAATAAATGATATAATAATAATACCAATTTAAACACCCATGACTGTGTAAAGTTAAATTTTGGAGTTACTTCTCATTTAATTCGGACACAAATAAAATTTCTGCATAATCTTATTTTCAGAATTAAAATTAACTCTCATATCAGTAAATAGATTGTTGTAGTATTAAATTTAATTTTTTAAAGTCGATTTTTATAAAATTATAAGGTAAGTTATTTAAAGAGTCAAAATAATGTCACAAATTCGACATGAATATTAAAAAAATGCTTCAATAATATGGACTAACTGAAAATTTTTTTAATGAGCTCTCTTAATTATTATTAACTAAATAATTTTTTAAAAAATCAATAATTAAATGTTAAGAATTTTATGAATAAAAAAATAATATTTAAGAAAACAATCAATTTTGATAATTAACCGAGGGAATCAATAATTTTTAGTTATTAATGGGACAAAAGCGGTAAAGTTGGAGAACCGAAATTATAATTACGAGAAAAAATTACAAAAGCACCCATAAACACAGTAGCGGTCCTCCACGGGGGCTGCTAGGGTCCACAGCCCCCTATCTCAAACAAAAATATTACAATAGCTCAGTTTTTTTATAATTTTATTTTCCAATCCTTCCTCTATTAATCTAATATTAAATATTAAAAATTAGATATGTTTAATTTGTATTTTTAGTTCAATAACTCTTTAATTTGTTTTTTTATTTATATTTAGACACAATAGATTTATTATTTAAACTTATTATATAATGAGAAATGTTACTTGTTTCAATTCATTTTATCTCAAGTTATCTCAATTTGTATTAAAATATTTGTATTTGATAACACATGTATTTTCATTGTTCAATTTGTATTATAATACAAATGTTTTAATGTAAGTTAAGACAAGTTAAAACAAAAAACATTCGCACAAATAACATTTCTCTTATGTAATATAATTTTAGAATTAAAATATATAAATTTACCCTAGTTATGTTGAACTTGTAGATCCATCACTGCATGAATATAATCTGGCGGTAGGTGTATTTTTCAACTTAATCTTGGATTCAAATTCGAACCTCCCTTCCTCATTTGTATTAAAGAAGAAAAGGAAAAAATTATAAAAGGAAAATAATCCCTCTAGTTTTTTCAATTAATTTTTTAACACAATATTGTGAGAGAATTTAAAGGTCAGTTGCCCTGCACAATAAACTATAATATAGGTTGATAATCATAATTCTGGAAAAATTCAGGGAGGGATGTACATTTGCTTTAGTTTTTTTTTTATTATTATTATTTGTTATTACACATTAAAAAAAGAGAGAAACTAATTTGTTGTCAAATGTATTCTTTCTGTTCCATATTAACTGTTTTTGTAAAAAAATTTCAAATTTCATTTATCTGTCACTTTTATATTATCAATGAAAATTAAATATTTTTTTCAAATTTGCACTTATATTCATCAATTCAAAGTTATTAATGTTTATGGAAAAACAATTTTTAATCTTTCAAAACCAAGGATAACTTCATATTTATAGCTCTTTTTTTTTTAATTTAAGACTAATTAATGATTTTTTAATCATAATAAAATTACCAAAATCGACAATTAATATAAAATGGATCAAGTACTAAATTATCAAATTTATCTTGATATTGATAATTTCGAGGAAGTAGTGTGACTATATTTCCCTATAATTTTTATCGGAGTCAATTATTTATAGGAAAAATTACAAAAAAAATTACAAATTTTGTAATATATTACAATTATATCTAATTCTAAAAAATTCTATTTAAGTTATGTGAACTTTTATTTTTGAAACAAATTTAGCTTCAATACCACAAAACCAGTTTCACAACCTAACTGGGGCTTAAGATAATTGACCAAATAAAGTAGCTAACTACGGACGGATGTAGATTAAATATGCTAATTGGATGAAATATATCTAATTAAATTGGATAATTTGATTAGATAGCTTGCTATTTAATTCAATAGTTTAATCCAGTCAACATATTGATTCACATCAGTACTGGTTATTCAATTCGGGTCAATTCACATAAAAACTAGTTTGATTCGAATACTGATTTTGTGCTACCAAAACTACATTTGTTTTAAAAATGAAATTTCATCAAATTTAAATACAACTTTTTAGAATTTGCTAAAATTCAGTAAAATTCATAACTTATTTTGTATTTTTCCCTTATGTATACGACTGTGGTGGAAATTTTTCTTACTAGCTAACTTTATTGCATTATTTAATAAATTGTTAAATTAAGAGGAAATACTCCTGAATTATTCATATCAAAATTCACGAATTCTTCAAATTCAAAACATAACTATTGTGTATTAATCACTAGAACTTGGGGTGGAGAGGCAGTCCTATTGAATATTGTGGGAGATTCTTAATGAGGACGCAGATATCGAGGAGGAATTGTGGCTAGTGATTCTTTAGCCAAATCCTATCAACAATGTACCAATACAGAGCTTCCAAACTTTGAAATTTTTGGTTTAGACTAGCTATGTTTCGTTCTATTTTTAGGTACAAGGAAGGGGGATATCTTAAAAGAAAACACAGCTAGCACACTACATGTCTAGTATGTCTAGGCCAACAAATTCCAACTTGATCATTCCTATTAAGAAGGGAAGCTCCATTTGGAGACTGCTCCAAAATTTTGATACCTCGTCCATGACTCAAAGTTTCATTATTGAGAAAGTCAGCTACTCGATTTCCCTCTATGTGAATGTGTCTCACTTGAATGATCCAGTCACGCTGCATAAACTGTTTATAAGCATAAATCAAATTAGCATAAGGACTTTCAACATTGTCTACATTGGAGATCAACTAAGAAACTACTAAACTAAAATCGACCTCAAGAATGAGTTTTCTAAAGTCTCTTGTCCAAGCCATAGAGAGACCCAGTAGTGCCGCACTGCATCACCCAATATTAATAGTAAAATCACATAGCTATCTATCCAGCTCATCTTGAAAAATCCCACCACCATTAACCCTACAATTTTTCCGCTTAAAGCAACCAACTATGCTTACTAACACCCATCCATGAGGAGGGAGCTTCCAACCAACCAAAATTGTACCAGTAGGAGAAGTAGGGACACCCAACAACTTTTTATGCTCAAAGCTACTACTATCATTAAAAACCAAGTCATTCCTCCAAATCCAAATGTTCCACAAAGTGTTAATAAAAAACTCAGGCCAAGAAACAACCAGATTTGTCTTGCATGGTAGAATCAGATTTTTTGTCATCCAATCCAAAAAAAAGAAAGGGAGAATTGTACCTATAGCTCTATCGAATCTAGCAATGCATGCTAAATTAGGGCAGCCAGCACGCAATCTCTAAATAGATGAAGGTAATCTTCCAATGCCATAGGATAAGATTTACAAAAAGTACTAGCACAAAAGCCTCTTATAACTCGCTTCACATTACATATAACTCTTTCATAAGATAATTACCGGATAAGAACTTTGACCCCTTGAAGGACATTGAGCTTCCATATTTTCTTCCATAACCTATTGTATGTCATATATGAATCCCTCTCAGTACTTAAGTAAGCCGATTTTACTGTAAAAATACCGATGAGTTTAAGGCCCAACACAATCCATCCTCCAAATTGCTGGAATTTCGGAGAACAAAAGATGATAACTTATCCAGGTACACGGCAGGAAGAAGACCATCAAGAGCACCCCAATTTCATCCCTGTCTAGGTACCTAATAATAATTGATAAGTCTGAATTTATCAAGAGAAGAAACATTCCCCATACTCACAGAAATCAACGGAACATCAATAACCCATCGATCTAACCAAAAGAAAGAGCTTTTGCCATTAATAACCCTCTTCCTCACTCATTTATGCACAAGAGGAGTTGTTGCGGTAATACCTCTCCAGATAATATAAGCTTTACGTTTGGAGGAAATCTGGTCTATATCTACTCTTATATGACAATACTTAGCAGCCAAAGTCCTTGCCCAAAATTGATCTTGCTCCTCTAAGAATCTCCAACCCAACTTTGTAAGGAACACCCTATTCATATCATGAAGGCGACAAATGCCTAATCCCCTTCTTTCCTTAGGTCGCATAAGAAGATCCCATTTAATGAGGTTAATGCCACATTTGTCACCCTGCTTCCCCATATAAATTACCAGACCAGCCTCTCTAATTCATTGCAAAATGGAATAATACACCCTACAAGAGACAGATACCTGTTTGACCAACCTTCCAACCTTGCACTAGTCTTATCCATAATGTACTTGTAGAGACCAACTTTGTTTCTTCGATGCACTGATAGAACTCCAAGATATCTACTCAAATATGAAGTGATTGGAATGTCTGAAATGGAAGAAAGATCGGAAGCCAAAGAACTCTCCACCTGTGGAGACATAGCAATGCTTCATTCTTAAATTATGCTTTGGACATTATAATTGACAATGGATAAAATAAGTTACTTTTACTTAATTAACTAGGTTATATGTTATTTAATTTAATGGTCATAATTAAAAATAAAGATCTAATGGTTATAAATATTATGATTTATCAATACATCTAGTGTATTTTAGAATAACTCTTTTTTAAAATATTGGTATATAAAGCAAAATTTCATATTTGAGAAAAATGAAAAAATAAAATAAAATTGATCATCGTAAATTAAATTAATTTCTTTTTTTTTTTTATGTTTGGAGATAAAAATTAAATAAATTAGATATCCAGCCATTTATATTAATATTTGTATTTATTTCCCATTTTTGTCCAATCGATCAATTTTTATTCTAAATTATTCTTTTTATATTTTTTTTATTTTACTTCTTAAAAATTTAAAATTTTCATCATAATATAACACTTATTACACCAAAAATTAGTATGTATTTTCACATACTGATAAGATTTTGCAAGCTGATTTTGTCATATTTTAAAAATAATAAATAATAAAATAGACTAAAAATGAAATATAAAAAATAATTTAAATAAAATAATTAAGAGAGTAAAATGACAAAATCAACAAGTATAGGTGACGAATGAATATGTCATATGCCAAGAAAAAAAAGGTAAATTACATCAGAGCCTTAAACTATAATATTTGTAATAATTAATTTGTAACAATAAAATACCTAAACTTATTATAAATATAATTTAAAAATTCTTTTACTAGATTGCAGGTAAAAATATTAGTTGAAGATAATAAGACATTAATTTTTTATACACATCATACTTTTTTTTTTTTAAATTTTCTCTTTTTATTTCCCTGCTCATCTCTATTTTACTTTTTAATATTAAATTTTGATGCATACACTTTCAAATTATTGCGGAAAGAGTTTGAGGAGGGTTTCACCATCTATGTCTTTGACACAAAAAATATAACTTTGTCTCCGACTAATGAAAAATTGTTTGATTCACATCCCCATACCATATGAGGAAAAAGATCCCGAGCAGATTCAATGTCCAATTTTATTAAAAATTTTACTTTATTTAATATTACTAATTTTTTTTATTTTTTTAAATAAGTTAATTGCAAATTTTTTAAGTGAAAAACTATTTTTTATTTTATTATTTTTTATAAATTAATATATTTAAAATATAAATAAGTATATTATCCGTCTTGTCCTCTCTACAAAATAGTTTGGGTTTGGAGTGGAAAATATTATAAAGAAATGCCCTATTTGGAGCTAGTTCGGATTGAGATTCTATAGATTCGGATTCAATTATTATCTCCAGTTTTCTTATTAGTAGAGATGGGAAAGAAAATTAAAAAAGGTATGATATGGATAAAAAAATATTATGCCATATTCAGATAATATTTTTACCAGCAGCCTATTAACATTGACTTTTAAATTATATTTACGATAAATTTAAATACTTTAGTGTTAAAAATTAAATTTGAAAGATCAAATTGTCGTAAGTATCAAAGTTTAAGGGCTATTAGTATAATTTACCCGAAGAGAAAGGGAAATGAGATGCGAGAGATGAAACATGCCCATAGATTCGGTGCCTCGTTCCACCAACTCACGAAAGAGTGGAAGAGTGGGGGAAAAGAATTTCATTAATTAGTTTTTTGTTTTTAAAAGAAAAGAAAATTAGGTGGGATAAAGAAAAAAGAGAAAAAACGGAAAGCAAGCAGCAAGAGAAACAAGCGGGAGCATAGCATATACTTGCAAGCAAAGTGTAAGAAAGAAAAGACAGAGAACATAAAAAGCAAAAGAATTGATCCTTCTCTCTCTCTCTCTCGTTCTTTAATTAATTCGATTGATTTCTCTGAAACTAATCAGAAACCTGTACAAACAAAATTTAGGTGCAGGAAAGCAAAGATACTGATTTTATTCAGGTTTCGGTTCATTTCTATTTTGCGGATATTTGTTGGAGAAATGGACGATGATGTTGTTCAGCGAGTTTTCCAAGAAGGAGGCCGTGATTATTTTCAACAACCGCCTTCCACTTCATCCTCTTCCTCTTCCATTCTCCAATCTCTCCCTCTTCACGTGGTACGCCTTTTGTTCTTTACCAACTCATCTTCATTTTCTTTAATTATAGTTTTTGTTTTCAAGGATTGATAAAGTTACCGTTTCTGTATAATTGATTTCTCGATGAATTTGAGAGAAAATGGTGATGAATTCTGTTGTTTCGCTGAATATGTAGTTGTCTATGCGTATCGATTTACTTTTAATTTGAATAATGTAACTGTGTGGCTATCACTTCGCATGTCAACATTTAGTTTTATCTTCATTTTTTGAAATATTAAATTTCAAAATGACTGGATGTCTATAGGTCCGTTTCATTTCTGGTTCTTTAAAATTGAGTGTTGACTTTGTATGATTGTGAAAATTTTATCCTATTAGAACTAGAATGGTTACTTATACAGGATTTTTTTAAAAACTTTATATTTGTGTTGTGTTCAAATTTGTTGATGCTGCTTTTTTTTTATGTCTTGACATTATGATGAAATTGTTGGGAATGCATTTTTAAGGCGATCGTCTCCCACAGAAGTTTTATTAGTCTTCTTGGAAATCTATATGTGACCTGATTATTTTTGCGTTGAAATGGTGCAGTCTTTTGATCACGGGTATTACTTGTTGGTAAAATCTATCCAAGAACTTAGAGAGAAAAAAGACAGTCTTGTTACTGTTGGCATTGGGGGTCCTAGTGGTTCGGGCAAAACAAGGTAATCATGTTGTATAAATTGGTGTTAAACTAATTTTGAAATTTATGCAGAGGAAAAGATAGGCAGAAATGAAGGGAAGAATTTGCGCATTTTCTTTTGACACTTTCTTAATTTACTGTTTTCATTTGACGATCCGTAAAGCTTAGCAGAGAAGGTAGCATCTGTACTTGGTTGCACAGTTATATCAATGGAGAATTATTGTAATGGAGTCGACGATGGGAATGACTTGGATTCAATTGATTTTGATGCATTGGTCCAAAATCTCGAGGTTTGTATTTGTTTGCATTCATGTTTAAATTTTATATGCTGCATGTGATTAGATCTCTGCATGAAAGGTTTATACAGTTTTAGGTGGACTTTTATCGTAGTTAATCCAAAAGAGTGAGTATATATGTGACCTTGTTCGCAATGTAAATAATTGGATGATTCTGATTTACTATAGCTTAATTGTTATGATATTTCAAGAAGTTTAGAGATCAACCATAAATGCTGCATTGAACAACTTATGATAATGTGTATTGCTTTGCATCCATGTACTGTTTTTCTTTTGTTTACATATTTGATTGGGACTTTATGTTCAAAATAGGATTTGATAATTGGTAAGGATACTTTAATACCAGTGTTTGATTACCAACAAAAGAGGCGTGTTGATTCACAAGTAATAAAGAGTTCTTCATCTGGAGTGGTAAGTCTGCGAGACTTGCAGTTACTATGATTAACCAATGCTTCCTTGGAGTTCACTTCTCTATATTTTATTCTTAGGTAATAGTTGATGGTACCTATGCCTTGCATGCAAGGTTGCGCTCTTTGCTGGATATTCGTGTGGCTGTGGTAAGTTTTCTATTTTTCAGGAGTTGCAGTTTGTTTTCTGGATCATGCTTTATAGAATTATCATTTTAATAATGTACATGATGACTTTCTAATTATTGTTGATGGATCAGGTTGGCGGGGTTCATTTTAGTCTTCTTTCGAAAGTTCGATATGACATAGGAGATTCTTGTTCATTGGATTACCTTATTGACAGCATTTTCCCGTTGTTTAGAAAACACATTGAGCCAGACCTTCATCATGCACAGGTTGGTGTTGCAATGCCCTTTTGTTTTGGAATTTGACTTTTTGTTCATGATATTATGCGTTATTATGCAGATTAGGATAAACAACAGCTTTGTCTCTTCATTCAGAGAAGCAATTTACAAGCTGAAATGCAGGAGTGAGGTCTGTACTTGCTCTGCCACCCATTCTCAACTGTGCCATGACCATTTATGAGCTTCTTTATTCAGCTACTTTTAGACTTTAGCTGTGTGAGTGAAGTACTTGTTCATGAATTAGTTGAAAAGTTATACCCTCATATAATGCAAAATATGTACTTTTCTTGTGATTCTACCTGATAAAGTTTAAATTATAATCTGCTTATGGTTGAGGAAATTCCAGGAGATTTCTTGTTTATTTTTACTTTATATCATCACTCTATCTAATTAAATGTAGAAAAAAACAGGTTATTTCCCGACAATAAGTTCATTTGCCGAAAATTTTTGCCTGATATTTAAGTTATAATGGTGCTATAAAACAAATTGTCTTCTTACATTATGGTTTTAGATAACACAAAACAAAACCTTCTCTTAAGTTACAGATTTAGATAGAAGTCAATACAAGTTATAGATTGAAAAAAAAAAAAAAACCCTTCTCTTTTTGAAGTCAGACATGCATTTACATTTTATAGAACAATTTTGTCTCTATCAAAGCTTGTTTTACTTGTGCCTATCTGAGCTCCCCCTCTTTCTAGCTTGCTCAATTTTGATAGGTGTGCTATTATTGTACTGTGGTCTATTATTGTGCAGCTATCAATGTGTCATGGGTTTGTAATGTAGTATAGGATATTAACAGAACACCTACAGGGAGATCTTCTGACATTTGTAATTCTTGAAAGAAAATTTACTTTGCTAAGAAGAAGTACAGTTTGCATATGTCCTCAAGTCTTAAATGAAAAAGACAGGCTGTTTCACAAACAGCATTTTGAGGGCCTTATTCAAGGAAGTGAAAAGTACCTTGTCTTATCTCTATTGATTTATAACATTGTTGTGGAATGATTATCTGGAATCATCTTTTGTTGAATTTTCTTATTAAATATTCACCCCTTTTTAATATGTTCAATAATTATTATCTGTGACAGTCTCTAGATGTGTCTGCGTATGCCTTTCAAGGAACAGAACCACAAATAGATAAGTGAGTTATTCTTCTAATTATGAATACAAAGAGAACAAATCAGTTTGAGTATTGATTTTGAGTCATATTGCTTCAAACTTTATCTTGGTTTCAGTTTTATTGAGATGTACCTTAGAGCTCCTTCAGCTAGTGAAGAAGCACGGATCAGTGATTGGATTAAGGTGCGGCAATCTGGTATTAGATATTATCTGTCACTTGGGGACCAGAGGATTGTTGACAAAAATTTCATAATTAGGCCAAAAGCTGAGTTTGAGGTAAGGTTTCCCTGACTACAGCTCTGTTACAAACACAGACGTGATATTTGTTAAAATATTCAATTAGATTGTTATCTGTTGTCTTTAATGTATTGTGTCCCTGAATTGGGAAATGAGCTTAAAATGTTACTTTCTAGATAGACCTAAGCGCTTCTAGGTGCATATAATGTTAGGGCCTGGTAATTTATCACCCAATGCATAAATGTATGCTTCTGGTTCTACAATTTTCCACAAAATACATTAGCATATTTTCTTTTCTCTGAAGAAAATAATTCAGAGGCTTCATAAATTAGAGAATGAAGAATGACATTTTATAAGAATATTTTTTAACTGTCTTCAAAGTTCAAAGATATAAAACCTTGACTAATTCAGGTTGTGAATTAATGTAGTTTGATATGGCTGTGAGACGTGTGACTAAATGATGCTTCTCAAAACTATATTTGTATGTTACACTGTTTCAAACATTCCAGTTTGCAATTAATCCAACAAATACAACTTGAAGACAAAAATGATAATCAAGACAATCTCTAAGGCTTGTAATGACATTATGACCTCCATGGAACCTTCTGCTTGAGTTCTACTTAATTTTGGCAATTTCAGTTTGGAATGTGGACCTTGGATTCAAGGTATATTATTTTCTTGGTGTAGACACTTTTATATTCGCTATTCATTTAAAAACTTGCGGTAGACAGGTAATTGCATTGTCATCTCTTGGAAGCATTTAAGATATATTGATCCTTCTTTGATATCTTTTTTTTTTCTTCATTCAACATGAGTATTGCAATATTGAGACAGGTAGGAAAGATGACGCTTGGTGGTTTGTTGGATCTGGGGTATACTGTTGTAGTCAGTTATAAACGGGCATCTACTTCTGTCAGCAATGGCAATCTTTCAGTCTCATTGGAGACAATTGATACTCTCAGTGAGACATTTATGGTGTTGAGGGGCATGAACAGGAAGGTATAAATTTATCTTTCTTGTGAAGAATTTTGGCAGGATACTGGATGATTACAAGAATGCAATTAAATCTTTAGATTTTTTTTTGTCTTTAAAATAAAATTTATTTGTTCTTGTATGGTGTTGAAAATAATAGACGGTTACTGGCATTGGTATCTAATATTCACAAATTAGAATGTCCCTCGCAAATAGATTTGTGTGTGCAATCTCACACTCCAAAAGAAAAAAATAATCAAAATGTGAAAATGAGCGTAAACAAAATTTAAAGTGGGAGATATAGGAATATCAGTTTTGGATGGGCTTTCTTCGTGTAGGTACAAACATGTTTCTTCAATTTTTATCAGCCAAGTGAACATAGGTGTTCCAGCAACATCTTAAAGACGTATTCCTGGAATATGAGGAAACTGTCTCTAATTTAGAACTTTTGCTTGTATCTTTGTGTGATACAAATGCATCTCCATTCATTATTCCATTTCATTCACCACAAAAATGATACAAACTTGATTTTTCCTATATATTTCCCCATTATATATGTTTTTCAAAATATGTAGTATATCTGCTAAAAAGTTGGGTGAACTACTGCCCAATCTGATTGTATAGATAGCATGATTCTTTTAGTTGACAATTAGAATTTTAATTGGTTATGCACTTGTGTGGAGAAGGATTGTTAACCAAAATTACAATTTATCTTATACTCTCTACTATTCTATAGACTGTTGGAGCAGAAGCACAAAGAATGGGCATTAATGGTCAATGGCTCACCAAGTCATATCTGGAAATGATTCTTGAGAGAAAAGGTAGGGTAACTGGCGCATAATTGTTGCGTTACTATTGAATCATAGTTATTCTATTACTACAATCCTATGCTTTTGTTTTTATTTTGATTGTTGCTCTCTCCAATTAGTTAACTCTATTTGCAGCTGTACCTCGTTTGAGTACACCACCTCCTCTGTGTAATACTCCCGTGATTGGTAATCAAGAAAGATCCATTGCTGCCCCGAGGCCGATACGTACCACTACTAATATCGTTACTCAGCTAGAGGATCTATCTCAATTATGGACTCGGTCCCCAACAAAAGCTCAAATGGAACCTGTAGTGGCGACATGGAATTTTGTATCAGCTGTAGGTAAGTCTCCTAAACCTAAATGATTTATTTCCTTTCCTTTTGTTGATCAACTGTATTCTGGAAATATTATCATTATATTCTCTTGCTTAGACTTGTCTCATGAAGCAACCACAGATTCTTCATCTTTCAGGGATACCATAAAGCTTGTTCCGATGCCTGATTCATACGATCTGGATAGAGGATTACTACTTGCTGTTCAGGCAATACAGGTAAGAACTGAAGTTGATGAATAAAATTCGAAAACAGATTAGTCTCCTTTTGTACCTTAATGAACAAGATTCTTACTCTGTATACATCAAGGTGTTTATAGTGATGCCTTCGTTTTAAATGTTTCAGGCTTTATTGGAGAAAATGGTTCCTCCCATCTTAGTTGGAATTGGTAATGCATCATCATTCTCTCATATCATCTTCCTGTCCAGTTGATGGTTTATTGATTGCTAATTCACATCAGCCTCTCCTATCAAATTCTAGCATTTGTAGTTTACTTTTGGCCCCAACTTGGATATATAGAATATTATGTTACATGTGAAGATATGAATGTGCTAGGTTTGAATTTGTCAATTTTCTGAAACAGAAAATGGTAATACTGTATCTCTTTTTTTTTTTTTAGGTTTCTATAACTATACAGCGGTTATTTCCTGTTTAAATCCTCCAAGTTGCATAGCTGCATTTGCCAATTGATGCATTTCTGAGTTTTATTTAATATTTGGGCCATCATGAGAAGATGTAACATTTTAAGATAACACCAACCACTTTTGAACTACTTGAGTAATTCTTATTGGAAGCAAAATAATTAAAATCCAGGACACTAGGTCTTTATTTTGGCATTGGATTTTGTTTATCAGTCATGCACAGAGTTTGTACTCCTTTTTTTGTTACAGGGGGTCCCAGTGGATCTGGAAAAACTAGCCTGGCTCATAAAATGGCAAATATTGTTGGTTGTGAAGTAGTTTCCCTAGAAAGCTACTTCATACCTGAACAAGTGAAGGATTTTAAGCATGATGACTTTCGCTCTCTGGATTTATCCTTGCTTGCAAAGGTAAGACTTCAATCATGTCAATTTTATCTATGCTATTGTCAATGGTAACATGTCTTCTTTAGTGGCCTTATTAGCAAGCGTAGTTGGAAAAACTGAAATTTGTTTTAGTATAAATTTTGGAACAGAGGTAATAATAGATTCATGAGTCAAGACTGTATCTCATTGTTCTGATAGAAATTGCAGTCATCTGTGCTTAATTCCTCGATTTACATTTGGGTGCTATCAATTCTTATCCTTGAACTCAGTTTCCTTATGGTATTTATCTGTATCTTTTGCTACAGAATATTGATGACATGAGGAATGGTAGAAGAACGAAAGTGCCCATATTTGATTTGGAGACTAATGCTCGTAGGGGCTTCAAGGATCTTGAAGTTTCTGATGACTGTGGAGTGGTTTGTTTTAAAACCTATTGTAGCTTGTTCATGGAACTAGATCTTTCAGGTTTATATACTTTAGGCGGCATTTTAACACAAAGTCATCAGTTAGGGAGAGAGAGATTCTGCAAGGGAGAGATCTGCTGCTTATATGGTTGAGGAATGAGTTTTTACACTATATATTCCTATTTAATGATTGATATAAGCCTTCTAGAAAATTCTATAACAAATCAAGATTTGACATCTCTCAAATTTGTTAAACTTACAAGAGATGAGTTTGTATCACTGGCCAGTAATGAGTGTAAATGAAATTGAATCTGAAAGGCTCCTTTACCCCTGATGTTGTGTCATCCAGTTGCTAATCCAACATTTTAAAGGGTATTTGAAACTGGTGGTGTTTGTTATTGATTGCTTGTGTTATGAGTCACAAATTCCCCTGGCCTTTTTTTGGTTGCTTTGAATAAATCTGGACTTATTGTATAGCAGAGAAAAGGAACCCTGAAGATGTAAAGAAGCGGTGAAATATCTCTTTGATAAAATTTTAAGGTCATTAGTTATGTTCGCCAGTTTGCATTTTTTCTGGCCTATTTTACCAAAAAAAGGTCACTAGTCCTAAGTTCCAACCGATTTGCAATCTGCTTGCAATATGTGGTAGAACTGAAGTGATGGCAGCAATGAGTTTTGTTGAGGTTCAAGAAAGGCCATTGGAGGATGGATGTTTGTTTGGGCAAATATTTCCAGTCTTAGTCGTGTAACATCTGATATTGCCTGCCACTAGTTAAATCATTCGTTAACTCTGTTGATTATATTATTAATTTGCATGTTGGCTTTATTTAAACAATTCTAACTCATATCTTTTTTTTTTCATTTGACCAGATTATTTTTGAAGGGGTTTATGCCCTGCACCTAGAAATTAGGAAGAACCTTGACTTGTGGATTGCAGTTGTAAGATGATTTTGCACTCAAATAGTATTTTCCAGTATTGCATGTGTATAAAGTTTCAGCTTTTGATGAAAGAGTAGCTGAACTTTGTTTTTGCAAAACCAGGTTGGTGGTGTTCATTCACATCTGATTTCTCGGGTTCAGAGGGACAAAAGTAGAGTGGGATACTTTATGTCTCAAAATGAGATTATGATGACAGTTTTTCCAATGTTCCAGCAGCACATTGAGCCCCATCTTGTTCATGCACATGTGAGTGGATATCAAGCTTCCGAATTCTGATCCTTGTATTGTAATCTGTTGATTAGTATAATATAAGAATGGTTTCCAAGGATAAAGATTTTGATCTTGCCAACAATTTCAACTTTACAAGCAGGCACTAATTACAGATGTCAAGCCATAACATATTTTAAGCTGTCTTTTGTGGTGCAATATTAAATAGAAATGATGTAAGATCTGCATCATGAGAAAAAGAGAAAGGTCCCTTTGCTTGTGATGTGAATTCTGAATTGCATCAATCAATTTCAGCATAAATTTATCAACATGAATGTTTATAAAGGGAAGGAAAATGAAAAATTCATTGTCATGATTGGTCCCATACATAAATGTTTAAGTTGCCATCAAACTGGATAAAATCCGACATACCTTTTATGAGTCATTTCATGGTGACAACTGCCATTTTGGTCTTTCCAATTACGTTGATGCATATTTGTGTCAGGTATTATATTCTCTCTAGTTTTGCATGTGTATATGAGTGCATTTGCATCTTTGCATGTGCCATTTTTTTTTCCAAGTCATGTACATTATGGCATCCTTTATTGTAATATTGATTTTTATCATGGCTAATTCCAGAAGGTTGGTTTTGTGCTTTCATGGTTAATTCTGGTCTGCATTTTTTGCATATTATTGCAGCTTAAAATTCGGAATGACTTTGATCCAGTGCTTTCTCCTGAGAGTTCATTATTTGTTTTGAAGAGCAACAAACAGGTAAGCGCACTGCTGGCTTCAGTGATAGTCTTTAATAGTGGTTTCATCTGACAGAATTATGTTTGTGATCACTGAAGGTGGCTTATCAAGATATCTTAAGAATACTTGATCATGCGAAGTTCTGTACTTCTGTTCAAAATTTCATTGATATTTACTTGCGGCTCCCTGGAATTCCTGCTAATGGGCAGTTGGCAGAAAAGGACTGTATACGTGTCAGAATTTGTGAGGGTAGATTTGCATTGCTGATTCGGGAGGTTTGTACCTTAATTATTTAAGTTTATGTAAGATATATATCCTTCTCGCTATATGTTTTCTATCTTTGATGTTTTAGTGAATGTTTGACTCTTAATTTCCAATAATTTGTGTTAGCCTATAAGAGAAGGGAATTTTATCATTCAACCGAAAGTGGATTTTGACATTAGCGTTAGTACTGTTGCTGGTCTTCTAAACCTTGGGTAAGCTGTTTACTTAGAATGGATGGAATTCTCATTATTTTTTTTCTTTTACATTGTTGCGAAAACTTATTTTTCTTCTTTATCTAATGAGATAAAAACTGCTATTTATCTGTCTCAACTTGTTTTATCATGCTATAAAAACTGCTATTTATCTGTCCCAACTTGTTTTATCATGCTGTTTATGCGTATGCATAGTATACATGCATTGTTGTCTGTTATTAAGGGGTGTACTTGGTGATTCTGTGTCCAGTACAACTTCTCTGCTCTGCTAATTCCTATATCACATCCTCCTTTTTCTCTCTCTGTTTCTCAGTTCAAACTG
Organism: Balakata baccata; assembly: GCA_949630135.1. Taxonomy (NCBI): domain Eukaryota; kingdom Viridiplantae; phylum Streptophyta; class Magnoliopsida; order Malpighiales; family Euphorbiaceae; genus Balakata; species Balakata baccata. The sequence continues at coordinate 38,566 of CATIWF010010225.1, read as the reverse complement.
TGAAGTTTTCTGTCAAGTCATATTATCGGATTTTCACTAAAACATACCCTTTTTTTAAACTCATATATATTCATCAATATGCATTATCAAATTGAGGAGCATAACTTGATTTTAATTGTAGATTTGAAGTATTGATATGGTGTCAAAATGATGAACAAAACATGATTTTAACTGCTGGTTTTAAAATATTCCTAAGGAAATATTAGAATATCGATTGAAGGGTTAAAATTCATATAGGATTTCATAAATAGGTGAATTTACATTCTATTTTGTACTTATTGGTGTGTGCAAAACGTCTTCACCTCGTTAGCACTTGAGATCAAGGTCTTTTTTTTTTTTTTTTGAGGAAAAGATCAAGATCTTCAATACATGGTATAAACTGCAAATAATTTTATTTACATTTCTTCATGTATGACGACACATAAACGGTTTCTGCACATCCAAAATGCATCATGGCACTTGTGTGGGTCAATGGCAAATGTAAGATAAAATGATAAGAATTTACACATGCAGAGTGTCATGTTGACACCTTGGCAAACTTGAATTTTAGTCAACATTTCAACTGAAAGCTTGGTTATACAGTCCTTGCTTGAGATGCGTCTCTGTTTATTGTCGTATGAAAATGGAGATCAATAATTTACATTTACTTTTTAAAGTATTTAACTACGTTGAAAAATTATAGATTATAAGACTTGAAAAACTAAATAACTGGAAATGTGTTACATAATAATTAAAGGTATCGTTCTTTTGAATACTGGGAGGTACTACTGTTTTTGATGATGTGTTATGTTTAACATTTTCTGCTGATATATCCATGCAATTGTGGTTGAAACACTTTGTTATTTTATGTCAGGTATGAAGCTGTGGCTTACATTGAAGCTTCTGCAGATATATACCAGGATGGGAAGGTTATATCTGTGGATGTGTTTGTTTTTACACTTTATCATGCTTGATGATATCTCATTCTTGGATGTTAGCAATTTCTTTTGGTTTCTTCCTCATAACTGTATATGTTTTAAATAATTTTTTATGCACTAGGTTTTCTTATCATATAAGCATGGTCTAACTTTTTAAATTTTATTCTTTTAGATTCTCATTGAGATTGATCACCTAGAAGATGTACCCCGTTCTTATGTACAGATAAAAGGGGTTAATAGAGAAGCTGTAGCGGCGGCTGGTTCAACACTTAAACTTGATGGTTCTTATACGACTAAGGTTTTGCCTTTACTTCTATACAGAAAAATCATTGTCTGCTTGTACTGTTAGCAGTGTCTTCGGCAATGGGGCAATTTGTGTCCCCATCAATAACTGGAGTGCCTCCTTTTAATACGTGCAGAGTTATCTTCAAATCATTTTGGAGAATTTACCGGCAAAGGAAATAAGTTCAAGTGGAATTTGTTCTCGACAAACTGTGAGACTGCAGGAACTTGTTGAATTTATACGATCTCAGGTATTAAATTTTTTTTATTCTGAAATGGCAATCTCAGTTTTTTTTTTCATTGGTTTGACAGAATAAGCATCATGGGCTTGTGAAAATTTATTGTGGATAAACCATAATTGATTTAAGATAGATCCTTTGAGATATGTACAACCTCAGGTATTTTTCAATGGTTTGACAGAGCATCATTAGCTTGTGAAGTTTTATTGTGGATAAACAACAATTGATTTAAGATATATCCTTTGAATCTTGTATGCTATATGTAAAAACAGAAATATGAGAATGTATTTTTTTTTCATATTTTTATTGCTACAAGCTTTACATATTTATATACAAAGATGGAATGCTAATATGGCAACTATACAAATTAGGATACTATACTAATTAGGATATTTACAACCACTAATTAGGGAATTATCTAATTAGGATATTTGCTACCACTAATTAGGAGATTATCTAATTATAATATTATATTATATAACATTCTCTAAGTTGTGTTTTTGAGTCTACTTCCAATTCTATGTCCATGTCAAGTGAGAGCCAAGTCATATTATGGCATAATTGCCTTGGTCATCCAAATTTTGTGTATTTGGAAAAACTATTTCCTCACTTGTTCATTAATAAAAGGTTCAATTTTTACCAATGTGATATTTGCCAACTTGCAAAGCATACAAGACATGTTTATCCTAGCCTTCAATATAAACCATCAAACCTATTTTCTTTAATTCCCAATGACATTTGGGGACTATCACGGGTAAAAAATTTCAATGGTGCTCGCTGGTTCATATCATTCATAGATGATCACACTAAAACAACATGGACTTTTCTCATGAAAGAAATCTGAGACAGTGTCAATCTTCAAATCCTTCCATTCTATGATCAATACTCAATTCCAATGTAAAATTCAGGTTCTAAAAACAGACAATGGGAAGGAATATTTTAATTCTATTCTTGGTTCTTATCTTTCTAAACAAGGGATTATTCATATTAATTCTTGTGTTGATACCCCCCAACAAAACGGGGTAGCTAAGAGGAAGAACAGACATTTACTTGAGGTTTCCAAATCCATCATGTTCCTCAGTCATGTGCCTAAATATTTTTGGGGGGAAGCCATTCTCACAACCACGTATCTTATCAATAGAATGCCCAGTCGAGTTCTAAAATTTCAAATACCTCGTCAAGTCCTCATGCAAAATTTTCCTCACATCAGATCCTTCTCCTCAGATCTACCACTTAAAGTCTTTGGTTGTTCATCTTTTGTTCACATACAGCCACAATATCGAACTAAACTTGATCCTAAATTTCTCAAATGCATTTTCTTAGGCTATTCATCAAATCAAAAGGGTTACAAGTGCTATTCCCCCATTACTAGGAAGATGTATAAATCCATGGATGTCACATTCTTTGAACAACAATCCTATTTTCCCAAATTTGACATTCAAGGGGAGATTTCAAGGGAATATCAGCTTTGGGACACTCCAAGATACTGAATCTCAATTTTATCCATCTCAAAGTGTTACTCAAACACCTTTGGTGTCATTTGAACCTATATCTCCAGCTGTTCCAGTTGTCAGCACTGCTGAACCTCCATCAAGTGACCCTGAACCTCTTGAGTCCACCCAAATACAAAATGCCATCACAGATTTACCCAAACCAACCCCAAAACTTAGAACTAATACCCAGGAACTTCGTGTCTACTCTAGGAAGAAAGGACCTACAGAAAATATGGAGACCACTACTCAGATCACGAACTGCCAAGAATCTGACCAAGTTCCATCTGCTCCAGAAATTTACATTGGTATGGATTCCCTCATGAGTATCTTGTTCCTATAGTGGATGATTCTGATTTACCTATTGCTAAAAGGAAGGGTGTTCGTGGGTGCACAGAATATCCTATTGGAAAATATATGGTTTATGGAAAGTTACTACCACCATAGAGAGCCTTTGTGTCTAACCTTGACAATGTGCAGATTCCTAGCTCCATTCAAGAGGCTCTACAAGTTCCGGCATGGAAACAAGCTATTGAAGAAGAAATCAGGGCATTAGAAAGCAATGGTACTTGGAATCTCACTGAGTTACCTCCCGGAAAGAAGGTTGTGGGTTGCAAATGGATATTCACTGTTAAGTATAAGGCAAATGGGAATGTTGAGAGGTTCAAAGCTAGACTGGTAGCAAAGGGTTTCACTCTGTCCTATGGGATTGACTATCAAGAAACCTTTGCCCCAGTTGCCAAGCTTAATATAGCTCAAGTTTTACTTTCAATTGCAGTGAATCTAGATTGGCCTCTATACCAACTTGATGTCAAGAATGCATTTTTAAATGGAGATCTTGAAGAGGAAGTTTATATGGAAATACCTCCAGGCCTTAAAAACTCTGCAAATAACCAATTGGTTTGCAAACTACATAAGTCTCTGTATGGCCTAAAACAATCTCCTCGTGCATGGTTTGATAGATTTACAAAAACAAAGATAAAAAATGGCTACAAGCAATGTCCGGTAGATGACACTCTCTTTGTGAAGTTCTCTCCTAAAGGCAAGATTGTTGTTCTAATTGTTAATGTTGATGATATAATTCTAACTAGGGATGAAGCAGGTGAAGTTGCTAACCTAAAGAAATTACTTGCATTTGAGTTTGAGATTAAAGATTTTGGTGTTCTTAGTTATTTTCTTGGGGATGGAGGTTGCTAGATCTAAGGAGGGAATTGTCATATCTCAGCGGAAGTATGTCTTATATTTGCTAAGTGAAACAGGTATGCTTGGGTGCAAAGCATCTGATACTCCTATGGATCCTAACAAAAAATCTAAGAGAAGTGAAGAGAGTGCTCCAGTAGACAAGAGAAGATACCAGAGACTTGTTGGGAAACTAATTTATCTCTCACATACGAGACCTGACATTGCATACTCAGTTAGTATAGTTAGCCAGCATATGAATAATCCAAGTGAGGATCATTTAGAAGCTGTGAACCGCATATTAAGATACTTGAAAATGACTCCTGGACATGGGTTGTTATTCAAAAAGTGCAAGAACTGTGAAGTGGAAATCTACACTGATGCTAGCTGGGCTGGAGAATTAACTGAAAGAAGATCAACTACTAGTTACTGTTCATATGTTTGGGGTAACCTTGTTACTTGAAGAAGCAAGAAACAGTCAGTAGTTTCGAGGAGCAGTGAAGAGTCCGAATATCGTGGACTTGCTTTAGGCATTTGTGAAGGAATGTGGCTTAAGAGATTACTAAGTGAACTGGGATTTGAAGCAAAGAAAGCATTTAAAATGCTTAGTGACAGTCAAGCTGCCATTAGCATAGCTAAGAATCCAGTGCATCATGATAGAACAAAACGTGTTGAGATTGATAGGCACTTCAACTCAGAAAAGGTGAACAATGGAATAGTTCAGCTAAGTTACATTCCTACAAAGTTGCAGATTGCAGACATCCTCAAGGACAAGCTTTGATGATTTTAACTCCAAGCTTGGTTTGTATAACATATACAACCCAGCTTGAGGGGGAGTGTGGAAAGTAGTTGTTTATATTTATGTAAATATATATGTTAATAGTTATCTTTTATTTGTTAAGATCAGATTTAGATTATAGGTTTTATATTTTGTTTCCTATATGGGTAGAATTCCTAATGCAGTGGGATTCTTTCCTGCTTTAGCTCCTAGATTTGTGAACTGATATACCAGTCATCTTTTATATATATATATACTAGGCTGTAATTCATCTTTTTCAATGAGAAAATTCATACTGTTTCTCATCCAAAACTTCAGAGAGATTATTCCAGCAGGAACAGGAAGATTACAATCCCAAAAATGTCAATTCAACACACAGAATTTAAAAGAAACCTTGAACTAGCAGTTCGCTGTTCAGCAATGACCTTTTTCCGGCTACGTCGCCAAAAGGTTGTTGCAATATTCGGCTCACTGTGTGATAAGCTGGGATATGGAGAGAGAAAGACAAAGAGAGGAGAGGAGAGGAGAGGAGAGGAGCAAAGGAAGAAGTCCAACCATGAACATCCCGACTTTGTTAGAAACCAAATAAAAAATAACAAAAAAAAAAATTCATTGTAAAAGCCATCATCAGAAGGATTTCTTAAGAAATGAAATCATACATTACCTCAGTTTCCTGTCAATAGAGGTAGCAGATCGCAGCATCATATTTCGCAATGCAGGACCTGACACATTAGGAGCAGGGTTTAACCTCCTCTGGAACTGAAGACTCTCATCTTTTTCAGCACTGCATGAAAAAGAACTAAGAATAATGCAACATGATCAATATCAGAATTCATGTTTACAAATGAATCCATGTTCATTGCTTCCAACATGAGTCAACACCATTTACTAACCTATCAGGATCCATTCTCTCTGCAAAGCCATACAGAGGGCTGTTTGGTTCAAGTGGTGAATCACAGGAATCATTTTCTGCAGAATCACTTTCCCCAGCGGCAGAAATATGAGTCATAAACACTGCCCTGGTTGATCGAGGTATTAATTGACCAGGAAACCGCATAAGATTGACCAGTAGTTCCACAGAATTCAACACAACTATCACAGACATGTGCTTGTATGAGTCCACACACTCAACAGTTCCCTCATTTGGTAAGCCCTATTTTAGAGGGAGAAGTAGAAGATTGATAAAAGAAATTTTAAGATATCTTATACAATAATTGATCGTAAATTATATCGAAATTAATTTTTACAGAAGTCAATAAGCTTACCACCATGAGCCTACATTCAAGACCAACAGTATCTGCTAAGACTTTAAATAAGATAGCTCGCGGACGGCAAGACCCATGCTTTATTTGACCAAGTAACTGAACACCTCGATTTTCAAACAAGTATGTTTCCTCCAGTGCAGCTTTTGCTGGACTTTCTACATTTGGCTTTTTATAAAAATCAGATACCTGTTCAACAAATAGGAAGGAAACAATCAGAAGGCAATTTTTTTTTATCAAATTAAAAAAATTTTAAAAATAAAAAATAGGATTATTTTGATAGAAAAGTTAAAGTTTAGGATTTTTTATGTAATTTTCCCTAATATATTTTTAAACAAGTTTCTTGCAATACTATTTAGAAAAAATTACTATTTACTTTCTGAGATTTGACTAATATACTAGTACCTCCTTGAGGTTTAAAAAAATATATTATTTTTCCTTTCTATTTTATCAATTTATACTAACACTATAACACATCATTTCATTAGATTTTTTGTTAGAAAAACATTAAGTTATGGTAAAATAACAAAAAAAAAAAATTATTATTTGCTCCTTAAAGTTTGATATATTATACTAGTACCTCTCGAGATTTGACCTAGTGTACTATTACCTTTATGAAGTTTGACCTATTATACTAGTATCATTGAGAAAAAAAGAATATTTATCACGACTAACGGTAAATGTCTTTAAATTTAACAGAATAATCATATAATTTAACAAAAATAAAATAGATATAGCAAATAACATAATTTTAAAATCTCCTGGAAGTATTAGTGAATTATGTCAAACATTAAGGAATAAAAAGTAATTTTTCCTACTATTTATTAATCATGATTAAGAGAGTGATTTTATAAATACTTTTTGCAAGATAAATCTTTTTTACTCTGTTAATAAATATTCATCAACCAATTACGTAATGAGTATTTGAACAGTCATTTTTCGTTAATTGTAGCTGGCAACTCTTATTATGCTAATTACTTAAAGAAATATAAATACATAATAGAAATTTATATCTAACATATTGTACTTGCCATGTTATGTGATTTATCCATAGTCATTTTTGGTAGAAACTGCCACGTTATCCTTAGTATTTTTTAGACAATCAATCCATCAATTCATTATTTAAGATTTAGTTAACCTTATTAATACGAAGGACGGGTTAATTGCATCGGCGATTACTGAACTTTCTATTACTTGCCCTGAAATTACCAAGTTTTTTTTTTTTTTTTTTAGCAATAACATTACTAAACTTTTGATGTTAATTACACAAGAATTATCGCTGGCCATTTTGGGTGAGTTGGCAGCCAGAATGCTGATGTAGCAAGTGACATGTCAGCTGGTTTTTGACCTATCATCATGCACATGCCACATCAGATGAAATGTCAGCAATTTCAAAAAATGTGTCACGTCAGCCTGCCACGTGGCATGCATAGCTAGAAAATAATGACATGTCATTTTTAATTTCACTAATGGTTACTGAACTTTGCTTCATTCGTAATAAAATAACTAAACTTTTTTTTTCATAAAAAAACAATTTTATTTTCCTTTCATTTAAGTAACTTACAACTAAATTTGATGCATATACAACTGGAAGTCTGAACTAAAAGCTGATGTGGCACCAAATTTTTGCCAAAAATTTGAATTTATTGTCATTTTTTCTTTCAAAAATCGTTGGGTTTGAAACTAATTCAGTGGTTTTAGTATGTGTGTGTGTGTCTGTATATATATATATATATATACATACATATATATATATATGCTTGTTTGTTCCAGTAAAGTAAGATTTTGGATTGTCTATTCATTAAATTTAGTTGCAAGTTCTTTAAATGAAAGAAAAATAAAATTTTGTTTTTTACCAGAAAAAAAGTTTAAGTGATTTTACTGTAAATGAAGCAAAATTCAGTGACCATTAATGAAATTAAAAATGACATGACATCATTCTCAGCTAGCCATAACATGTTATGGGCTGACATGGCACAATTTTTTTTGTTGAAATTGATGATGTGGCATCTGATGTGGTGAAACCAACTGCCATGTTATCATTCCGGCTGTCAACTCATCTATAATGGCCGGAAATGATTTTTGTGCAATTACTATTGAAGTTTAGTGACTTTCTGTTACAATTTTTTTTTGGGTGATTTCGGGTATGTAATAAAAAGTAGAGTGACCGTCGGTGCAATTAAACCACGAAAAAACACATTTATACTTCTACCACTTTAAATTAATGAAACTAATTGTATCCTAAAAAAAGAAATGGATGAATTATACCCACAGTCTCACAATTATGTAAATCGTAACAACTCAGTATCTTAAAAATTATTCATAACACAAAAATATTTTAATTATATAAATCGTAACAACTTATTATCTCAAAAATTATTTTTAACACAAAAATACCTCAACTTTTATTTTGTAACTAAATAATACTTTCGTATTTAACTATTAATTTCCCTAACAAAAGTATGACATGAAATATCCACATCAGATAAATTTCAACTTTACTGACTGGGTATTACAACTTTATTTTTATTAAAACTTATCTGGATATTTCTTGCCACACTTCTGTTAGGGAGACTAAGGGAGTGTTTGGAATTGTTGTTGAGTGTCTCAAAAACATATTTTTACTTTTTTTATTTAATTGATTGATTTTTTTTTTTAAATTTTATGAATTGCTTTTTTCAAATATGCTTATGAAAAAAACATCTATTTATCTGCTTATATCAAAAACAGTTTTCAAAACTCAAAAATGTTAAAAATACAAAAATTTTGAGGTACTGAGTTGTTACGATTTACATAATTTGGGTACTTTTGTGTTACAAATAATCTTTTAGGTATTGAGTTGTTACGATTTATAAAATTGGGGTACTATTGGTCTAATTCACCCAAAAGAAATAGATGAGTTCATTATATATAAATAAATTGAAAAAAAAATAACGAAGAAAAGGAATACAAATCAAAGATTGACAGAAATGGAAAGAGTCAACTTTGATCACAAAACTGCAAAGCAAACACTTTTTACAAGTTTATAGTGCAGTTGATTGCCTGCTGTAGGAAATCAGGAAATAATCATGGAATATTTCCTTATGCATATTCTGATTATGTTTCCTTTTCTTATTTTGTTTTTTTCCCATTTGTGTTCCTTGATTTTAGGAACTTGAGTCCTAACCTTTGTAATACATTGTGATTAAATATGAAAAAGAGAACACAGAATTCTCTCTTTTCCAACATGGTATCAGAGCTGCTCCAAGCAGCCTTGTATTTTCTATGTTCTCATTCAGTTTTCATCTAGGGTTTTAATACCCATAAGCATAGAAAGAGTCAACTCTCATCTCCCAAACCAGGAGAAGAATCTGCCACCGACCAAGACAACCATTGTTAACCAGAATCGACCAATCGACGATTCTGACCAAATATCACTCACCGGTGATTGAGCAGCTTTCCAGCAACTGTTTTTTTAAGGTTACTATTTCCGATCTTATTTCTGACCTTGGCTTAGTGTTTTTTGGGACTGTTCTTGACTGTTTTTGAATTCTTTGTGTTTGGTTACTGTACTACCAATTTCTCTTGGTCCTAATGGCAAGTAATAATAACTAGAAGACAGCCTTGACTGGCTCAACTACTACTAGTAGAGATTCAACAATTTCATGAGAAAATACTTCTAATATGAATTCCATCTCCTTCAATAATCCTACAGAAGGGTCCACGAATTCACTCCAATTGAATATCCACCTGCTCAATGGAAAAAATTATGTAGAATGATCTCAAATTGTTCGTCTGATCCTAAAAGGCAAGGAGAAGTGCCAAAACCTGCAAATGAAAATCCAACTCTCAAGACCTGGAAATCAGAAAATTCGTTCATCATAGCATGGTTGGTGAATTCAATGGAACCTACAATTGGTAAGCCATTTATGTTTCTGCCCACAGCCAAAGATGTTTGGGAAGCTGTTAGGGACACATATTTTGATACGAAAAATTCCTCTCAGATCTTTGAATGAGCTTATGACTATATGGCAGGAATTAGACTTGTGTTATGATGATGTATGGGAATGCGCAAATGATAGTGTTAGATTTATGAGACGACGGGAAAATGATCGTGTTTTCATGTTCTTGGCCGGACTAAATAAAGAGTTAAATGAGGTACGGGCATAATTTTAGGGAAGATTCCTTTGCCAACAATCCGTGAGGCTTTTTCAGAAGTTAGAAAAGAAGAAGCATGACAGAGTGTTATGCTTAAGAAGAAATCTACTTCTATCTCCAATATTCCAGAAATGGATAGTTCTACCCTAGTAACAAGGAGGTTTCAAGAAGAAGGGAAAAATGATAGCAAACAACCATGGTGTGATCATTGTAAAAAATCATGACATACAAGAGAAACATGCTGGAAAATTCATGGTAAGCCAAAAAACATGAAAAAGAAATCTGGTGGAGAAGCGCGTGCATTTCAAGCTAGTGTCTTAGATCAGGTGAAGCAATCTTCTTCAAGTATCTTTCTTTTTACTAAGGAACAGATAGACCAACTGTACAAGCTCCTTGAGTCTCAAAAAGCTCTGTCTTATTCCTTAGCTCAAAAAGGTAACTACTTACAAACTGCTCTTATTAGTGTCAATTCAAATTCTGCCTGGAGCATTAATTCAGGAGCAACTGACCATACGACTGGATTGACATATCTTTTCTCATATAATCCTTGTGCAGGCAACCAAAAAATTAATATTGCAGATGGCTCTCTTTCAACTATCACAGGAAAAGGTCCTATGGTAATATCTCCATCACTTACTCTTCATGATGTTCTTCATGTTCCCAAGCTCTCTTATAATCTGTTGTCTGTTACTAAGTTAGCCCGTGATCAAAATTGTCAAGCTAATTTTTTACCAACTCACTGTGTTTTTCAGGACTTGACCTCAGGGAGGATGATTGGCAGCGCTAGACAAAGCGAAAGACTATTTCTTTGATAAAGGCTTTGAGTTGAGACAACAATCCCACCAAATAAGTACTTGCCTTGAATCTATTTCTGTTTCTAATAATACTATTATGTTATGGCATTTTTTATTAGGTCATCCTAGTTTTAAATACTTGAAGCATTTGTTTCTCAAGATATTTGGTAATAAAGATCCTTATTTCATTGTGAAATATGTAAATTTGCTAAACATCATCGTACTTTTTTTCCTTCAAAACCATTCACTATGATTCACAGTGATGTTTGGAGTCCTAATATGATTAGTACACCTTATGGTAAAAAATGGTTCATTACTTTTACTGATGATCATACTCGTCTTTGTTGGGTTTATCTATTGAAAGATAAATCAGACATTGAGCGAATTTTTAAAAATTTCTACAATATGGTGCAAATTCAGTTTCAGCTAACATTCAAATTTTTAGAAGTGATAATGGAAAAGAATACTTTAATATGATCTTGGGAAACTTTTTTATGGAAAAATGGATCATTGATCAGAGTTCTTACATTGATACACCTCAACAAAATTGAGTTATTGAAAGAAAAAATAAACATTTGTTAGAAGTGGCTCATCCTTTATTGTTTACAACTAAAGTACCTAAGTACCTATGGGGGGAGGCTGTTTTAACTGCAACATACTTAATAAATAGACTTCCATCTAAAGTTTTACAATATCAAACTCTTTTTCAAGCTTTCACAAAATGTTTTCCTCATGCTATACTTTCTGCAGATCTTCCTCTAAAAGTATTTGGATGTACAACTTTTGTTCATGAATATAGAAAAATTGGAAAACTTGAACCCAGGGCCATAAAATGTGTGTTTGTTGGTTACTCCCCACACTAGAAGAGGTATAAATGTTTTGATCCAATATCCAAAAAAATCTGTCACTATGGATATCACTTTCTTTGAACCACCACCTTTTTTTTTAGGAAATTCATCTTCAGGGGGAGACTTATAATGAAGATTCATTTGTTATCCCTCTTTTAGATGATGTTTTTATTTCCAAGATTCTGAGTCTGGTGCACCTACAGCAAATGGCCAAGATTTATGTATTGAAACTCCTCTTACTATGAGCGATATTTTCCCCAAATCTAGGTTGACAGTTGAAAATAAAAATTCTGAACAATGTGTCTTGGAAACTGAAAATAAGGAAAAGTCTACTAAAACATCACAACATGATAATATTAAAGAACCAGGCATTAGATTCACCGAAGGTAACCAAATTTGGAAAAGGATTGTCTACTCAAAGAAGAATTATAAGCAAAAGAAAGACGAATTGACTATTCAGTACAGTTACGATTCTAAACTGAGGACAAACCAACAATCTGAACCTAGTACAGGCAATTATCATGCTGGAACTTCTGATTTTGATGTCCTTATAGCCCTTCGTAAAGGAGTTAGAACCTGTATTAGATATCCTCTGTCTCAGTTTGTGTCATACTCAAAATTATCTCCATCTCTTGCTGCTTTTACATCTCAATTGTCTAGTGTAGAAATTCCTAACAATGTACAGGAAGCTCTAAAAATTCCAAAGTAGAAGGTAACAGTACTTGAAGAGATGAGAGCTCTTGAGAAGAACAATACCTGGAGTGTTGTGCCTTTACCAGCAGAAAAGACCGTTATTGGCTATAATTATGTCTTCACTGTGAAATACAACTCTGATGGTTCAGTAGAGAGATATAAGGTACGTATGGTGGCTAAGGGATTTACACAGACATATGGCATAGCAGTGTAGTTAAAAGTGCTCGCTTGGAGCACTTAAGCCCTCAGGCGAACCGCAAAATGGGTCCATCGCTATATATATAATTAAAATGCGTTTTTCTTAAAAGGCTATAAGCTAGAGTTTTTATTTTAATAGATTAGAGTTTTTATTTTAATAGATAAAAGTTGACGACTATAAGTCTGTTATAACAGACCATTAATTTATTATCATTAGCTTTAAATACTGAATTCCTACATAATTCTATAGATTTTCTTTTTTATTTTTTGAGTATTATGGAATTTTTTTCATTACGAATAATGACTTTTCACAAGTTATAATTGTTACTTAACTGCGTTTGCTAATATTTATGATTTATATTTTTAAGTATATTATTTCATATTACTAATACATTACATCAGAACTTTCCCTCTTTGCCTCAATTAGGCGAGTGTCTTTTTTGCATTTTGCGCTTCAAGGCAAAAGGAAGGCATATCGTCTTGAGTGCGCCTATCGCTTTTAACTACATTGTGGCATAGATTATTCTAAGACTTTTGCTCTTATTGCAAAATTAAATACGGATCTATTGCTGCTAATCTAGAATGGCCTTTGCAACAATTAGATGTGAAGAATGCCTTCCTCAATGGAGACTTGGAAGAGGAAGTTTACATGGGTAGTCCACCAAGTTTTGAAGATAAATTTGGCTCGAAAGTATGCAAACTAAAAAGGTCATTATATGGCATGAAACAGTCTCCAAGGGCTTAGTTTGAAAACTTGACACAATCTGTCAGAAAACAAGGATACTCTTAAGAACAAGCTGATCATACCTTGTTTTTCAAATTCTCTTCTGAAGGAAAAGTTGTTGTCTTGATAGTCTATGTTGATGATATTATTTTGACAGGAGATGATGTGATTGAGATGGAAAGATTAAAGAAGAACCTTGCATCAGAATTTGAGATCAAGGATTTTGGAGCTCTACAATATTTTCTTAGGATGGAAATTGCTTGCTCAAGGAAAGGAATTGTTGTATCTCAACGTAAATATATCCTTGATCTCCTAAAAGAGACTGGGATGACTAGTTTCAAACCAGCCAAAACTCCTATGGATCAAAATGTGGAACTTTGGGAAAAAGGAAGTGTTCCTATTGACACTAGTAGATACCGGAGATTGGTTGGCAAATTAATCTACTTGTTCCATACTCGACCGGATATTTCTTTCTCAGTCAGTGTCGTCAGTCAATTTATGCATGCTCCTTGTGAAGAACATCTTGAGGCGTTGTATAGAATTCTAAGATATTTGAAGTCTACACCTGGAAAAGGGTTGTTTTTTGAGAAGACTAATCAAAGGAGTGTTGAAGTATTTACTGATACAGATTGGGCAGGCTCAGTGGTTGACATAAGATCTACTTCAGGGTATTGTACCTTTGTGTGGGGAAATTTGGTTACTTGGCGAAGTAAAAAGCAAAGTGATGTAGTCCAAAGTAGTGCAGAAACAGAATTTAGAGCAATGGCTTAGGGAATTTGTGAGATATTGTGGATACATGGAATTCTCAAAGAACTCAAGAAGAAGGTGGAATTTCCTTTAAAGCTATACTGTGATAACAAGGCTGCAATAAGTATAGCTCATAATCCCATCCAGCACGATAAGACGAAACATATTGAGATTGATCGGCACTTTATAAAGAAAAAGCTTGAAGCAAGGACTATTTGTTTACCTTTCGTTCCTTCTAATCAACAAACAGCACACATTTTGACCAAGGGACTTGCAAGGTATAACTTTGAGCATTTAATAAGCAAGCTAGGCATAATTAACATCTATGCACCAACTTGAGGGGGAGTGAAGGAAATCAGGAAATAATCATGGAATATTTCCTTATGCATATTCTGATTATGTTTCCTTTTCTTATTTTGTTTTTTTCCATTTGTGTTCCTTGATTTTAGGAACTTGAGTCCTATATAAACCTTTGTAATACATTGTGATTAAATAAGAAAAAGAGAACACAAAATTCTCTCTTTTCCAACATCTGCCAATCCTATTTTTTCTAACTAGTTGGTTTGGTGGTTGAAGTGGCAAAAATTATGCACAAAGTTTGGGGTACGAAGCCCCATCTGTTCAATCTATGCCTATGTGACAAGCGTAGCCAGTCCCAAGGTCAAGTAAAGGAGGGTTGCAGTAAGTTGACACCCAGCATAAAACTCAGTCAACAATCATGATATGGATTCTCTAATATATGACATAGGGAGGTGCTCACCTAGGTATACACTACATCGACACCAGGTATAGTGTTAAATCAAGCCGAATTGGGTACTGAGCCTGTTGCCTTGCATGAGGAGGGCGAGTGTCAATTACTTGACTTTTTGGGTTTGGTTCATCATAGTTCTTCTAGCTCATAAATGCTGAAATTGCGAGGCGATATAGCAGGCATTCCAGTGGTTGTTCTTGTCGATAGCAGCGCCTCACAATTTTCTCTCAAAGTAAGTTAATCTTAGCCTTAGGGCTCTCTCCATCTTTTCCAGGCATGAGTATCAAATTGAGGGATGGACACAAGGAATGGGTTACTCAGAAATGTGATAATATTGCCTAGCAATTGGGTTCTTTTTCTTGCACTAGTTATACTCTGCTTTTTGACCTTGGCAATATTGACTTGGTTTTGGGTATTGACTAGCTCAAGAATTTGGGGGATGTCACTCATAATTGGAAAGACATGTACATGAGATTTCGATATGCAGATCAATGGGTTGAATTAAAAGCTATTGTTTGCCCCGAAGATTAGCCATCTTCACTTGGTGATTTATTGGTTGGGTCCAAGACAAGTCGCTTAGCTCCTCTATTGACATCTGTGACTCCAGACAACAATAATATGCTTGAATAGCTCCTTTCCTCTTTACAGCAGCAGCACCCGATATCCCTGCTTGCTGAATTTGTTTCCATTTTTGCCGAACCTCGCCATTTGCCACCCAAGCGGTCACATGACCATGCTATTTCCTTGCTGCCCAACTAGGGTCCAATAAGTGTACACCCTTATCGCTACCCGCACCTTTAAAAAGGAGAAATTTCTAGGTAGGTTCGAGACTTACTAGCCAAGGGCATCATTCGCCCTAGCCCTAGTGCTTATTCCAGTCCTGTTATTTTAGTCCAGAAGAAAGACAATTCATGGCACATGTGTATTGATTACTGTGCCCTTAATAAAATTACTGTTCCCGACAAGTATCCCATTCCAGTAGTCGAGGATCTAATTGCAGAACTTCATGGTGTTGGTTTCTTTTCCAAATTGGATCTCTTATTCGGCTTTCCTCATATTTGTATGCGGGATTCTGATGTTGAGAAAACCACTTTTTCGGACCCATGACGGCCACTATGAATATTTGGTGATGCCGTTTTATGGACGAATGTAGGCAAAGAAGATAGTCTAAACAGTAGAATCAAAATAGGTAGTTAATAAATGTCATTAAAAGGAGGATAGATATTATGTGTGTGCAAGAGACTAGGTGGACAAAATACAAGGCTAGAGAGATTGGTAACTGTTGGAAATAAATCTTGAATATCACAACCAGATCAGATTAGATCCTTGATTTATTTGTAAATATTCTGTTAGCTAAAAGTTAGGGTCTTACTAGAATTAAAATTCTAGTAAAGGAAAATAGCTATTATTCAGTCCTAATTTTTAGCTAAATGTAAATATAAAATACCTAGGCTGTAAAATCATGAATTGATGTATAGAAAAATTATTTTCTCTAGAATTTTAGCCTTCTTATTCCAACTCAGCGAACTAAGGTTTTTAGCTATCCTTTATTCACCTCTTTCTCACTACCATGTCTGAAATTTCTTTCACATCCAATTCCAAACCTAAGAACAAGTCCAAAGCTGTATCTTCATCTGCCAATTCAGTTGAACAGCAATTAATCAGTAGGGAGCAACTCAATCAACTCCTGAAGCTTCTTAAAACTTCTAACTATGGAATTAACAGCCCTATTCTGAATGCTTCTCCTGCACATTCAGATAAGTCCTCATCTGTTTTCTTAAGCCAAAAAACTCCTACTTTATGGATTATTGATTCTGGTGCATCAAACCATATGACCAATATGTCTTCATTGTTTAAAACTAACAATCCTTGTTCTGGAAATCAGAAGGTTAAAATTGCAGATGGAAATCTGTCACCTATTGCAGGAAGAGGTTCAATTCAGATCTCAGAAAATATTATTCTAAAATCTGTTTTACATGTTTGTAATGTAATGCCCACGAAGTAGGACGTAGAAGTAATTTGGCACAGGAATGGTATTTTGGTAATTAAAAGTAAGAATATAAAATGGATCATATTGACTTAATTCATAGAAAAAAATTATTCAGGACAGTGTCCAGCTTCGGACTTAAGTATCGTGCTCGGGAGGGGTATCCCGCTCACAACATTTGGTTTTCCAACCAGGGAACATGACCTGACAAACTGATTGTTATAAATACAAGACTTTACATTGTTTTCCGTACCTATTAGAACCCTAGCTGTCTCCTGCATACCCTACACTCCCCAGAGACTTTCCCCTTCACTCGCCATCATTTCCCTTGCTTCATAATCTCTAAAATCACTCTCAAAGTTTAGTAAACAAGGTATAAACAAGGTTTTTGGAGGTTTAAATCAAGAACAAAACCTCGAATATTTTGGGCAAATTGGGGGCCAGGTTCCCTTTGATCTATTCTCTCATTTTCTTCATTAATCAGCAAGTATCTGTGTTTCCTAAGTTTTAAATCGTTTGGTTTTATGATTTACAAGATTAGATTGAGTTTTCATAGATTATTCATCGATTAGGATTTCAGTTTTTATAATCCTTGTAGAACAGAACATCACCATTAGTATGTGTTATTTGTGCTAGGGAACGAGACGGAAGGTGGAAACGACCACCTAGCTGGAGAGGAACAGTAAAGAGATAAGGTTTGTACATGTAATCATTTCGTTTTCTTGTTGTGTGATTGATATTGAGTGATTATTCTGAAGTCTATGTTACTGTTATATGCTACGGTTATTGAGATGATGAATTGAAAATCAGAATAAATGAGTTAAAGGCATGAATGTTTTGTTTTGGTCATATTAAATGGTATAAAAGCATGAAACAAAGTATAGTATGTTAGAAAATGATGTTTTGGACTATTTACATGTTCTATGGTGTTTCTGGAATTTGAGTTGTGGCTTTGGAATCGTAAAATTTGGTGTTGACATGTGAAATCGCGAAATGGGAGGTTGCTGGTGTCGTGGCTCTCCTGGTCAGGAGAGTTATGTCCCGTTCAGAACACGCACAATCCAGGTCTGCCTCGCCCCACGATGGGGCAGGGCCATCAGCACCACAGCCACCACAGCATGCCAAGACACACACGTGACACACCCACATACTTGTGTAGGGCAAAAGAATATGATAATATGGAAAAATGTCTTATATGCCATGATGTAATTTGAGGAACATGAATACATGAAATGGTATTTGCTAGAATGTTATACTATGATGTGACTATATGATGATACATGGATGAATCTATATGAATGGATTACTATGGTTTATTATAGAAATGATAATTGAATTGATAATAATGCTATATTATTCATGTTGCTATGTTATATCAAGGGATATGATTTATGAGAATAAAGGAAAAGAGGAAAAGACTATAATGCCCTTACTCGTACTAAACACTTCATCAAAGAAAAGTTTGGATAGTAGGTTAATATGTACTCCATATGTTCCTATAGGACATCAATTAGCAGATGTGCTAACAAAAGGTCTGTGTAAGTAATGTGTTTCATGAAAGTATTAGCAAGCTAGGAATGGAAGATCTATATTCATCAGCTTGGGGGAGAGTATGGGAAATCATGTAGGAATAAGATTTTTTTGGAAAGAATATAAAATCAATAATATGATGATCCTAAAGTCTAGCGAATTAGTTATGAAACTTCCTTGTTTAGTGTAGAGAATATATGTGTATAAATGTGTGATATAGTCTGTAAATCTTTATTCAAAAGTTAATAAAATTATCAGCCTAATTTCTTCACAATAGATTAGTTGTAGCATGTACAAAGAAAAGTAGAAGTACGCCTAGGATCATGTGGAGCAAAATAGTGTGTAAGGATCTACAATTACCTGATAATAAGGCAGAAATAGCCTTGGACAGAGGGATTTGAAGATAGAGAATCCACAAAGCTAACCCCATCTAGTATGGGATTAAGTCTTAGTTGTTGTTATTGTTGTAGTGCATTCCAACACTTGGCATATAAAGAAGTAAGTTTGCATGCTAGCACAAACAAAAATAAAAAATAAAAAAAAAAGTCCTTTTTTTAATAAGGTTGCAGATTTCATATCTATTAAATCTTTTGCAAGCATTTCTGCATATAATCACATGTTTCTGAATAACAAGTAGAATAAAGCAAGTTTACTTTCCAGAAGAGTTTAAAAGAAAAGTGATATCCGCTAGAGGACATGTATGCTAATTTAGAATTGGTTTCCATTTTTTCGAAAATATTGTTTTTCATGTTCACCATTTTCTTGAGAAATTGGAAGAGTACTTTGATATATATATATATATAGACTGCTACTAAAAGTGCAAGCATATTAAGAGCAGTGCATGAACTACTGATGAAACACTGCCAAAAAAAAATTAATAAAGTTTGAAGAGTTCTTACCAAACCAGCAATCTTTTTTATCATTGCAGCTGGATTTGAGTTCAATCCTTTCACTAGTGCCGTAATCAATTGCTTCAGCATTGATAACTTTTTATCTTTCTTTGCATCTACAACAATAATATCAGCTTTGAATTCCTCACCGCCTAGAGCATGAAGCTCATCTAAAGTTGGAATACTATCAAAGAGCTCCTTTAGCTTTTTATCCTGACAATCATCAAATACCAATAGCTAATGATTAAATGAAATATGATTCTAGCCAGGAGGATACCAACAAGATATTTCAATGTGGAAAAATGAACATATTTTAGATTTTCGCATCACATGATATCTGTCATCTTTGATAAAGTCCAAACATTTAGACGAACAAGTAACTGCACCCATTCTTTGCATTGTCGTTTCAAAATGGAAAAACTGCACAATAGAAAATGCATAAAGATTTCATGGTAGGCCAGGCAAGGCACAAACAGTAAAGGAATAATGCCCACATTTTTACAATAAAAGGACCTGACAATCATCAAAAACCATATAGCTAATGATTAAATGAAGTATATGCTTCTAGCCAGGAAGATACCAACAATGTATTCCAATGTGAAAAAATGAACATAATTTAGATTTCGTGCATCACACATTACCTGTAATCTCCAAACATTTAAAGGAACAAGTAACTGCACCCATTCTTTGCATTGTCATTTCAAAATGGATAAACTGTACAACAGATAATGCATAAAGATTCATAGTGAGCCAGGCACAAACAGTAGAGTCATGCTCACATTCTTAGAATAAAAGGAAATCTCCTCATTGTTAAATATAAATTAATCAGGCGTCAGATTTTTTAAGTCATACATACTTTACAAGCAAGTCACAAAAGCTTATTTGTACTGCCCATTCAAGTGTAAAAACTGTAAAACAAAAAATGCACAAAGATTTCATGGCAGGCCAAGCACAAACAGTAAAGGAGTCAAGCCCGCACTTTTAGAACACTGCTCATTGATAAACATAGTTTAGCCAAGATAAAAAAGTCTTCAAGTCATATAAATTTTACAAGTGAATCATGAGCTCATTTTGTAGAGCT
The DNA here is from genome assembly GCA_949630135.1 of Balakata baccata. Taxonomy (NCBI): domain Eukaryota; kingdom Viridiplantae; phylum Streptophyta; class Magnoliopsida; order Malpighiales; family Euphorbiaceae; genus Balakata; species Balakata baccata. The sequence continues at coordinate 18,039 of CATIWF010010225.1, read as the reverse complement.
TGGAGCTTAACCAAGAACATCATGTAATAATCTATGTTGCAATCCACTCAAGAAGTTCCATTTTGATAGGACAAAGTACTTCTCAGAGAAGCTTTGAGCTTTAGAGTGGATAGCCATTAATCTAAAAGCATTCACTTTATGGTGAGCTATACCTTCTTTCTTTAAGACATTTAAGTTGATTGTCATATGCTTCAGGAAACTAGGTCTATTGGTGTCTACAAATGTATATGAAATATGGACATAGGTTAACGGCAAAGGAGTGTTCTGATCCAAGGAAAAGTGTCCTCAATAATTAGTGGTTTCATATTTTCAGGAATACTAACCATGAGATTAAAAAAAAAACAAAAAAAAGAATTTTGAGTTCATAATATTTACAAGGGATGTCTTAGCCATCTAGCATGTTTCTTAGGCTTTTGAGTAACCATATAATAAGAATTTGAGTTAAGTTTTGTGAGAGACTTGTTTGGTTTGAGCTCATATTCTCCTTCATTTCCTCCTCCAGCTAGAGTATGTCAAGAAATTTGAACAGCATTAAGAGCAGCTAGAATATCCTTTCCTTTCCTTTGCTAAATTATCCTTCCATCATACCAATATAATCAATACTCAACACATTTTCCCAGCTCTCCTTGAAATGACAAACCCTCTCCAGTTGGAAACTTCTTCCCAAAAGAACTGAAACCTGTAGTTTGGAGTCTAGCCCTTATATGTGATCAAATTCCAACTAAATTACCCTCTAACTCAATCATAAACTCTACTTTTACTTCATAATTTACCATAAGCCTCAAAATCTCAGTTATGCTAGTTTTGCCTCCATGCAGGAACTGGTAGGCAGATCATATGAACCTGTCCTGAATCTGTTTGGTATAAAATTAATGTAAAATTAAGTTTTTTATTCGCAATACAATAACTAACACTGAACTTTTCTCAAGCATGAAAATCAATCATAAGCACTTGAGGCTTTGCCTCCACATTATAAGACTACCAAGAGAAATGTAAGAAAAATGTGCAAACAATAGAAAGCACAATGAGGAAGCTTCCAGCCACTACCCTTAGTGAGAAATGTGCTGAATTAGTAATCATTCTGTCAATAACATTTCACGTAAGTTTGGCCCAATAATTTATCTGAACCAAGCAATCCTTGCATTACAGATACAGCAGTAATACTTAACATGTTATGAAAAAATCAATAAAATTTCAACCCAACGGTTAGCTCGTCATGTCAAAAGGTACAAACTTAGTTTTATTTCCCTCCACAAGCTTGGTTTCGAGTAATTTTATAGCATGACTATAGCAATGCAAGCTGCTTCTCAAATAGAAGTTCAAAAGGAAATACATGTTAGCACAAGTTTGTGGCAATGCAAAAATCAACTAAAGAAAATAGACTATTTAATATTTCTGCTTCTCCAGTTACACATTTTCTCAAATTAATTGGTTCATCAGAAAGTAGTGACAATGATAAGATCTGGAAAATTACAGTAACGAAAGCCAAAAGGAAATACTGAAAATGAAGGATTACTAGCATTCAAGAGGCTTGTGGCTCTCCTAACAAGTCACTAGGACTGATTACAAAATATTCTGGATGCCTTCTCTCTATAATAGCCACCTATTTATATAATTTCCAACACCCTTCCTCCTATAACAAACTCTAAACTAATTTACTATATTGCCCTTTAACTAATTCAAACTTGAACATTCTAGAGTAGGAATATCCACACTAGAACAACCCTCACAAAAGCAAATATAATAGTTCAACAGCAAATCCATCCAGATAGCCCATAACCACTATCCAGCCCATCCAATATTGCCCAGCTCTTCTACCAGCACAGGTGCAGTATACTGGGGCTTAACAGACAGATAGTTTTAACTCTTGAGCAAAGAAAAATGGAAAACAAAAAAGAAAAGCTTTTCAAGAAAATAGATAACTTTACCTTCTCTTGAGAAAGCAAAATAGATAACTTCTCTGCAAAAGAAGTAAGAATGATGATTGGAAAAGGATAGTAGTGGTGCCCTCCAATAAATCCCAAGGCATAGGCTCATTATGAAGTCAAGAAAACCACCTTATTTTATGACAACTTAAATGAGAAGTCCTAATTTTTGAAAATGCAGCATTCATCCTTCCTAATATCACATAGGCCTGCATAAAACACAATTCTGAAGTACTTTGGCCTTATTTATTATACAACCAGTCTCCCCTTTTTTGTTTTTTTTTTTGTTTTCTGAATAAAGTCTCCCCATTTCAAAACCAAAAAAATCTCTGAATTTTCTAGACAAACTCAATTCTCCATTAAAAAAACCAAAAAGTAAACTCCAAATGATTGCAGCCACATCACAATCCTAAACAAGAGAAGATAAAATCCACTATGTTTCAGGCACATGATATGCAAGTCTAGATAAAAGGCCACACCTTCTCTATAGCAACAAGTCATTTATCCTTTTAAGGTATTGCCTTTGCAGCTCTCAGACTTTTATTAGCAGAGTAGAAAAATGTTCCTCAAAGGAACACTAAGCCTTCTAGTTGCAATAAATACTACCAGTGCAATTATTTTATTCAAGCACAGGTTATATATATATATATATATAGTTGTTGGGTTCACCATAAAAATAAAAAAAAAGGAGAAAAACTAGAATCGATAAACTACTTGTAAAAAATGCCTAAAGGATAGAACTGGCTTCTGGAACCAGTTTTATTTAGCGCACAGCTTCCATCCACAATCACCTTGTTAGAATATATCAAGTGCTTTTCTGATACCCTGTTATGAGGAATATGATACATTCCATTACTTATGCACCTGATAGAAATATCAAACTTTTGATTGAATAATAACAAAGAATCAAAAGTTACTTTGATCATAACAAGTTTATTTGTTGAAAAGCACAAAGCTTCACAACCTCATTGAGTATGTAAATGTCTGTCTAAAGAAGGCTAATTCTTCCCCTCAAAGACTTCCCACTTCTCTCCCTCCACAAGACCTAGAAATGGGCCAGATGGATAAAAAATGAAAATTCACCTATTTAAACAGGTCCTCTATTATAAGTGACTTCCCAAATGCAGGTTATTCAAGAAGAGAATGAAACCGTCTCAACCCTGCCTCCCAAACCAACAAAAAAAAAAAAAAAAAGAGGGAAAAATTGAGTCCGCATGTGACCATGACCTAGTTGTAAAATATAGCATCCAACTACTAACTCACAATTGAACTCAAGGTGATCCTCGACAACCAATTCAAAGCCAGCATATCCTTTTAAGACCATCAAAGTTTCACCGAAATGAAAATGTTGTGAGATATTGTGAGATATTTATATAATATTAATTAGCTTGATTTATGTAATTAATGGTAGGTAGAGATTCATTTCCTAGTTTGTATTATTTCTTATTCTTCATATATTTATTTCCTATTTTATATTCATAGGGCTGTATATATAGGGCTTTCTACTATTAATGAAATTATTGATTTCTCTTCCTTCTTGTTTCTTTACATGGTATCAAATGGGTTCCAATGAAACCCTACCTGGAAATCAAACTGAGAGTTGTACATAAGTGAGCAACTCTTTGTCATAGTTGGGTCTTCATGAGTGATCCAACTATAAATACCTTGGGTCACCCTTGTTGAGTGACATTTATAGACAGTATGTCTCAATTGATTATCCTCGGTCTATATGACAACTCCTACCTAGTTGGGTCTATATTAGTGTGGTATGATGCTTTTTATGTTACAAGTTTTGTCGGTCTGTATGACTTATTTTCCTACCTAGTTGGGTCCACATTAGTGAGGTGTGAGGCCTTTTGTTACAGGGTTTGGTGTTCTTTGTTTTTTACATCTATAACAAAGAAAACGATCGATATATATGCTTCAACTTGAGGGGAGTGTCGTGAGATATTGTGAGATATTTGTATAATATTTATTAGCTTCATTTATGTAATTAAGGGTAGGTAGAGGTTTATTTCCTAATTTGTATTATTTCCTATTTTTCATATATTTATTTCCTAGTTTGTATTATTTCCTATTTTTCATATATTTATTTCCTATTTAATATTCATAGGGCTGTATATATAGGGCTTTCTACTATTAGTGAAATTATAAATTTCTCTCCATTCATGTTTCTTTACAGCAAATTATTTAAAAAAATTAAAACATTGTTCGCCATTGAAAGATTATGAAATTTATCAAAGATGTGAAATAATAGGCTTCCACAATGCTCTAAATTTCATATTCATCCACAGTTTGAATAACTCACCTACATATCAGAATTTTAAACATTTATATTGCAAATTCTATAATTAGAAAATACAACATAATTTGAGCATCTGAACAAAATATCTTTAAGCAACTTTATGAAGGAAGCTCAACCTAGCCCTATTTGTATGCTACTTCTTAATAAAAAACCATAAGAACCTGTAATTTCTTGCCACCTTTTCTAGTTGGTCCACTGCTCTACTCAAGAAAACATATTTAATCTCTAAAAAGGAGGGCAAGAAAAAAGGAGAGATAAAAGAATCTAGACACTGCACAATTCTACAATTTTCAACTTGTGCACAGTTTGCAAACTCATAACTCTGAAGCGGAATCAGGACTTTAAAACTCTCTCCTTTTTTTATGTAAATAGAGAATGCAACATACTTTTAAAACTAAAACCTGAAATGAAACTCTTGAACAGGTTTATACTAAGAAGCTTACCTGATACAATTTGTATGCAACACGTTAACAAAAGGAAAGAGTTATGCATGAATTTCACAACAATGTTTCTATTTACTTCAGTCAAGAAAATAAAATGTTTTAAATGTAACAAACATTCAATTAGTTTATCTTTCTCATACAAAAAATAGAATAGAGCAAAATGTCTGTCCATGTAAAACGCATAAGAAAATGATCATATGAAATTCACCCACAAAAAGATACTTCACATAAATTTAATTATTAAATAACAGTGTGAAAAAAAATGAACTCATTTTTCTTTATAATGAAGCAACTTAAAAATCCCTCAGAAAACTCAGGTTCAACCAAAACTCAGAGAATAAAACACTGTTAGTATTTATATACTTACTGGTATGACAGAGTAGAAACCATTTGGGATTCGTTCAGAAAGTATTCCAGTGCTCCAAAGTATTTGAGAAGCAGTTTGTAAAGACAAACCATCTTCATCATAATTTCTAGATGATTCCTTATTATTCAAACCATCTTCATGAGAAAGCAAAGAAACAGATTCGAATTTCTCCAAATCAGAACCCCACCACACAGAATTAGAAGGCTCTTGTTCTGTTGGCCCCATGTCATCTCGTGTCTCTTCCATGTTCTTAAATATTTTGGATGTAAAACCATTTCAGCCCTCAATCCTTACCCCATAAAAGTTCTTAAAGCAGAAATATTTCTTAGACACCTAAAAATTGTATGAGAGAAACTTGCTCCAACTGCTCTAAGTTGGAGGCCATCTGACTTGCTTCAAGACCCTATATTAGATTTTAGAGATCATTAGTACATAAGTCATTGCAGAAAATAAATATAAATACAAAAAGAAGAATGAAGATCAAGATGTTAATATTTAGATGTGGGGGAGAAGGAACTCCTAACACACTATGGCTTAAATTCTCTGAACAAAATCAATTAAAAAAATAATAATAACAAAGCTTGCAGGTCTTTTATTTTAGATCCAATCTCAACCTTTGAGAGGAATTCCAAAAATATAGTCAAACCAGATTTTGATAAAGTAACTTAAGAGATAAAAGAAAATTGGATTTAGAAGTTTGTCTAGAGACCAAAAAGAAGTGCAACTCAATGGAATTCGTAATTGTTCCAATGGATTTTTTTTCGATTATTTTGCAGAATATTCAAGAGCTAATACCACTCTAGTGCTCCTTACCTCAATGCATAAACTGAACCAACAATTAGGATAAGCATGCATATATATATATATATATAACTTTCAGTTGAGGAAATGGCAATGAAACAATTAATATTTCCCTGCTGGTGCGGCATCCAATTTAAACTTTCATATACATGAAACAGGCAGCTTGTAACAAAGTGACCCAAAGTCAAAAACCAGTATGATAAACAAGTTACAGAACTTTTTTTAATATAGAAGACATTCATACACCTTCAAAAGAGCATTAGACACAAAAACTTACCAACTTGAATTATTTCTTATGATGACACTTGACTATGCATGTTGGCACAACTTAAATTCTGATTCAGAAAGCTCCATATTCCTTTATTTATCATAATTCACAATTACATGTCAACAGTCTAGAAGTTAGCAATTTTTGAACCCCCTCATAGTTATTAAAGGCGCACTAAGGCACTAAGGGGTCCTAGAGCCTAGGCGCAGGCATGCGCCTGAGGGACATGAGGTGCAAAAATAAAAAAAAATTGAAAAAAATTATAAATTTTATTATTAGACTACTAGAAAGGTGATATAATATTATAAATATTAAAACTCAAAACACATAAGTCATAATAACAAAATAAAAACACATACACAAAGAAAAGAAAACTTAATTAAGGTTTGATATCCTAAACACAAAGCTCCTAAGCTTACTAAACACACAAGAATCCTAAGCTTACTAATAATGTATTTAATAAGTTTTAACACTTATCAATTATGAATTATCATAACAAAGCACAATTAGTCGTGCATCTAAATTATGTTATTCAAATTATCTTTGTGGAGGCTGGAACATATGTTTTCTTTAACCTAACCTTTTTTTTTTATTGTATGTTTTGGAAATAATTAGATGTAGTAAGACATAATAAGAATTATTTTCAATTTATAACAATTGATAATCAATGGTTTAGATTTTCCGACACTAAAAACAAAAAAAAAATACAAATATTTAACTAATGTCACAAAGACGCGCCTAGGCGCACCTCGCCTTAGGCTCAAGGAGCACCAAGGCGCGCACCTTTGTGATAGCGCCCGCCTTTAGGTTTTCAAAGCGCTGAGGCTAGAGCCTAGTGAGCCTTGAGCCTCGGGCGCACCTTTAACAACTATGAACCCCCTATCTCCTATATTATGGCACAACATCTCAACCACATAGCTACTTGCCAAATAATATACAGCCATTTTAATCATATTCCCATAGTTGTTAAAGGCGCGCCCGAGGCTCAAGTCGCACCAGGCTCAGCCTTAGTGCCTTAAAAACCCAAAAGCAAGCGCCTTGGTGCGCCTTAGGCCTAAGGCGAGGTGTGCCTAGGCACACCTTAGTGACATTAGTTAAATATTTGTATTTTTTCTTATTTTTAGTGTAGAAAAATTTGAACCATTGATTATAAATTGAAAAGAACTCTTAGTAGACCTTACCACACCTAATTATTTTCAAAACAAACAATAATAAAAAAAGAATTAGGGCAAAAAAAACATATGTTCCAACATCCATAAAGACGATTTAAATAGCACAATTTAGGTGCAAGACTAATTGTGTTTTGCTATGATAATTCATAATTGATGAGTGTTACAACTTGTTAAATACAATATTAGTATGCTTAGGATCCTTGTCTGTTTAGGACTTCAAGTCTTTAGTAAGCCATAGGAGCATTGTGTTTAGGATTTCAAACCTTAATTAAGTTTTTTTTTTCCTTTGTGTATGTGTTTTTATTTTGTTGTTATAACTTATACGTTTTAAGTTTTAATAGCTATTTTATATCACCTTACTAGCAGTCTAATAATAAAATTTATAATTTTTTCAATTATTTTTTCTTTTTGCGTCTCATGTCACTCAGGCGTGCATCTGCGCCTAGACTCCAAGACCCTTTAGCAACTTAGTGCGCCTTGCGCCTTTAATAATTGCCTCCATAAAATTCAAGTTCCATCTCTCCCCAGCCCCAAACTGACAGATCAACAGTGGTACAATTTGTCATGACAACTATGTTAAAATAAAAACCAAAGATTTGAGACCCATGAAGAAAGTTAGAGAGCAAGCTTAATCATAAGGCCCTTATAGCTGTTAAATTAGAATAATTCAAATAGAAAAACAAAATTAGATACAACTCTTGTATTAAACGGAACCCAGTATCAGAATATTTCACCCAAATCACTTCAAATCAGCTAGCTGCCTTTTCAAATAATAAAATAGCCGAAACATTTCTCTTAATGAACAAAGAAACAAATAAAATGAAAGACAATTACCTAGCAGTGTTCAAAGAATCGAATCACCGGATTGATTGCAATCAGAAAAGGTACCTAAAGAAAAAAGAAACAAATTCGAAATTTGAAAACAAACATAAACCAAAAATAAACAAGAAAATAAAGGATCAAGCAAGAAAAGGAAAGAAGAGTTACCAGAAGCAGATCCAAGCATTTGAATCTCCGGGTGGTGTAGTCTTCGCCGTCCTTCTCTTGCAGCCAAATAGACAATTTGAATCTCTAACTATTCCTTAAACAAGTAAGACTCACCATCTCTACATCACACTCAGTTTTTCTTCTAAAAATAAATATACAAACGGCCAACTTATATATAATTATATAAATATAGATGTTCAGATATACAGAGAGATGAGAGGGGCGGGGCGGGGGATAGTAACGAGGAATAGAAAGAGAGTGAGATGTTATTACTCGATTTATGGAATTTTTTTTTAATTATATATTATATATAAAAGGATATTAACTAATAATAATTAAATATGAAAAATAAAGAAATGAGGGATTACATTACATTTTAGGAGGGTGGAGAGTCACGTGCATGAGAGTGGTGCATCAGGGACTTCTCCCCCGACAGCCAGCTGGCTTATGAGGTTGGCTCACCAACATCTACACCTTCGTCCGCGTGAAATAACTCTCTTTTTCATTTTTTTGTTGCAACCATTAAATAATATGAATTTGTGCTAGGTTGATTCATTAGATTATCTTTAATAATATTTTTAAATCACTTTCAATTATATCATAAAAAAAATTCAATTTTTTATTTTAATTTATCTAAAAAAATTATATGTACTCCAATAATATTTTTTATTAAATTACTATATAAATTTTTTATTAATATAAATTAGTGGAAATTAATATAAATTTTTTATCCATATAACTTTCTTAAAAGAAATGAAAGAAAAATAATAAAATATTAATAAAGAACATTTTGTTGCTCCTAAATATGAGGAGAAAGAAAAATACTACTTTTAAAAATTATAAATAAGAACTTTGATTTTAAAAGACTATTATAATAGCATAAAACAGTTATGTATGAGTAAAAAATAAAATAAAAAAACTATTGGGATTGCTTTTAAATAATAAAGTATTATGTCATAAATTTAAAAATACTTAATATTAAAAATTCAATCTTGAAATTTATAATTAAAAAAAACTCTTTTTCTGGACTTATTTCTCAAATAATACTACAGTAAAAAGTATTGACGAGTATTATCATTATCAAAATTATTTATTGCAATAATAAAAAGGCTCTCAAAAATCTTTTCAATTTTATAGGAACATCATTGTTTTTCCAAATAACTTTTTTGGCTTGTTTATATACATTATATGAAACAATTGAATCAATAAATTTTATGTTATGTTTGGATTAAGTAATTTTGAATAATACATCAATTTATAATAAATATATTGTTTTACTACTTAAAAAAGATCAAAGTCCATACATTTTGAAAAATCTCTCATCCACCAAATCTTTTGTTATGGGAAAGTTTAAAATACATAAATTTTGATCAAATAGGGATTGTTGTCAGATTTTTTTATTTCAAAATAAATTAATAATATTACAAAACTATCCTTAACGTTAAAAAAGTAAAAATTATTTTTCTTTTAATTTCAACTAATTAATTTAGCTTATTAGTAAAAATTATTTTTCTTTTAATCTCAACTAATTGCTTATTATTATTATTATTATTAACTTTATTTTTTTTATTTTCAACTCTTAAAATAACCAATTTTATTTTTAAAATTTTTAAATATATATTGGAATTGATTGTATATGCTTAATTAATAATAAATTATTAATAAAGAGTAAAATTGAAAATTAATTGTTAAATTCATGTATTATAGTCATTAAACCAAATATAAATGTAAGTTCACAATCCATAAAGTCTTATATCATGTACCTCAGTTAATGGAGCATTATGGACCAAATGTATAAGAGGTGGTGACAATTTTGTAAATATAACAAACTTATATAGTTATTAAACATACGGTAGCAATTTTATAAATATTCATCATCCGGTTATTGAAAAAGATTCATTATTTTATTGATAAATAAAGATGATAATTTGGGACATGATACAATTAAACGATACGGACTTAGACGAATATGAGTTTGAACTTAACTGATATAGATCATAATCGTGTCAATACAATTAAAACACGAAAAAAAACTGTATTATAAAGGAATTTTACCTGCTTAGCCTATTAAGACACGATTATAATATTTTAAATATTTATAATATATTTATATATAATAAATTTATAATAAATTATGTTAAAATTAATTGTATTAGTATATTTTATATATAAATAAGTATTGTATAGTATTATTTTTATAATTATATTAATATTAATATAAAATCTTATCCCGTATCATGTATGTATACACATGTAGACGCGTTTAGTTTATCGCATCAAATAGTTTTGTGTAATATAACGGATATACGAGACACAATACAATTAGACGCGATACAAAATAAGATATAATATGAAATAAGACAAGATACAATTAGACACGACACGAATTGTCAGCTCTATTGATAAATGTTTATTAATTTATTAAGAAATATTTATTATGAATAAAGTAAAAGTTTATTAGTTTATTACTATAAAAAATTTAAAGAAAGTAATATAATATTTATTAAATTATACACACAATACATCTTTATCAAGAGGATTAAATAGATTAAAATAAGAAAAAATTGTAAATATTCATCATCTGGTTATTGAAAAATGTTTATTATTTTATTGAGAAATATTCATTATGAATAAAGTAAACGTTTATTAGTTTATTACTATAAAAATTAAAGAAAATAATATAATATTTAGTAAATAATATATACAATGCATCTTTATCAAGAAAATTTAGTGGATTTATATCTATAGATCAAAATAAAAAAAATTATAAATATTCATCATTCGGTTATTGAAAAAATGTTTATTACTTTATTAAAAAATATTCATTAGTTTACTAAAAAAGGTTAATTATAAATAAAGTAAATGTTTATTAGTTATTACTATAAAAATTAAAGAAAATAATATACACAATACATTTTGTTTCAAGATTCTAGGTTTATTAGCAAAAAAAGTAAAAGATTCAGTAGTTTATTGAGAAATGTTCATTACGAATGAAATAAAGGTTCATTAGTTTATTAGTAAAATGTTCATTAGTTTATTAATAAAGGTTTATTTCTTATCCTAATCAGATTAAAATTCCTAATCTGTCACACGTCCCAATCGGGTAACTTATTTCCCGATCGGGATAGTGCCTATGGTGGGCAGATCCTGGTCGGGAAATTACTTTCCCAACCAGGACTTGATTCTATTTAAATCCAGTAGCTATTTTCGATCGGGACACTCATTTTCCTGATCAGAACCTTTGTCCCAATAGGGAACGTGTCTAGACTTGGATTTTCTCTCACTGTTTTGGATCCATTCTAAAAGCTCATTTTATTTCTTCTTCACACCTTCAATGCATGTGATCCTCTAAGTTCTCGATTATGTTGCCCACTCAGATTAATACTTAATATCGAGTAGATCATGAGCGGTATCTAGCAACATATTATGATCCCCAATTAGCCAAAAAGTAATGGTTTAACTACGAACCTTTCCATAAACAATTGTCCGTGCAATTCATCCTTTCACCATTCTATACCCTACTAGGTTTAGAGTATGGACTATGTGTCAGCTCCCACTAGATTGACTACGTCACATCTAACCCAAGTGATGTTAGATCCTGTCATTGGGACTTATTACTCAAATAGACATGTTACTGAAAACCATCTTCATGACATTTCCACTATGGCCAGAGATTTCCGAGTAATAATCCCGACAAAAGGTCGTGAGTATACACTCCTTCTATCAGGAGTGGTGAATCCTCTGTTGGCTATCCAATTACTTTCGAATACCTCAAATTGTACCCAATCACCACCCTATGAGCGACCTTTGTGAGGCAACAAGTAATGGAGTCAAAGCACATAATCAGTATCCAAGATATCCTTGAGTACCTCAAGTCCAAGGATACTTGCACCATTGCTATTATAATATTATCATTGACATTTGAATAGATAATTCATATGATGGTCTTATAGTAGGTCACCCAATGTACCATCCATATGTTAACTCTAAGCAACTCATCTCTACAAATTATGAGATCCACTCCTTAATACAATCAAGGAGTATTACATGTGCTAGTCTATCTGAATTAACAATGTCCAATCTTGGTAATCCTATTGTTGCCCAAACAATCACCAAGAAGGGGGGAAGGGGGATGAATTAGTAGGAAATTAAAAATTTACACTCACAAGATAATAAAAGAGAAGGAGAAGATTGAGACACGAATTTTATAGAGATTCGGGTGTTAACTAACCCTACTTCTCTCCCCAACTTAGATTGGGTATTAACTAATCTAATCACTTAGATTTCAATTTTTGGAGTTTTAAGAAGCTCACTCCCAATTAGGTGTTTTAACAAGGCTAACACTCAACCCAAATTTCCCTTGTGTTTTATGGCTCACACAACAACTAATTCCTTGTAATTTGGCTCACACTTCCCAATTACAAGACAACCCAAGTGTTTTCAGATTAACACTTGAACCCTTGTACAAAAGCAATTAATGAAAGGATTTGAGAAAATAAATTACATAGCTTTGGCACTTGTTAAGTTGTTGGTTCTTATTAAATGGCCTCTTGGTAAGGTATTTATACTGATTACCTACCAATTAGCTATTACAAATGGTGTCATAACTCTTTCTAACGTTCTCTTACAGGTGCATTAAATGCAGTCTGTAGAGAGAGGTGTCCCGGTCGGGAACCATGATGCCCGGTTGGGAAATGCCCAATTGTATTACGTGGCAGCTTCTGGTTGGCTAAAATCTCCAATGGCTAGTTTTTATTCAAGTGTCTCGATTGGGACTCCATGTGTCCTTATCGAGACTTGCCCTATGATGCCACTGCCAGAAACTTGGGTCTTCTGGGCTTTAAATATGTCCCGGTCGGGACTACCCTAGTCCCGACCGGGACCTGAGTCAGTCTTGACTAAGAATGTTTTGACTTTCTGATGATGTGGCACATTATGGTGGTGTCTCCTCTTCAACGATCATGTCTTTTTGAATGTCCCGTTCGAACCGCAACCAAAAGCAGATCGGGACATCCCATGTCCCAATCTGCTTTTGCTACTAGAACTTTGAGTCATCACCCTACAGAGTTTTCCAATCTAGATACTTGGTTTGATTGGTCTGCTCTACAGTCCCGGTTGGGACATTCTAGTCCCGGTCAGGACATACCATTTCCCGGTCTACTTTGGCTATTGGAACTTTGAGACATTTAGAGACAATGGTTTCCCGGTCTAGACATGGCACTTCCCAGTCTGGACTTGTGTACCGGTCGGGAGTTACACGTCTCTATGAAATTATTGAGTTGTTCAATGAAGAAACCTTAACCAAATGTGTTGAAACTTTGAACACTATCAAAACAACACTCAACAAGAATGTTAGTAATAATTAATTTGATTGTCAAGATCAAAATAGAGAGCAATCACCCTTTGCTTAACACCTATAACTAGGGATAATTCAGATATAACCATAATTACACATGATATGAATCTCAATATCATGATCCCATCATGATTCCCTTCATGTTATGCTTATATTATGAACTTCATTAATTAATTGAAGATTCAATCAATTCATAATATAAATGAACATTAATAAATGAAAATGCCTTTATTCATGTGAAATGAAATTGTATAGTAAGAGTTAAAGGTGATTGCATTTAGAGCACTTTTCCAACATTCCATGTAAGATTGGTGCAATTAATCATGCTATGTGTTCGAACAGTTAGATATAATGTTATCTCTAGTGACCAAATTCTCTACATAATTGTTCCTTAGTGTGGAATCAGGCAAGATGATCCCTTATCGCCTTATCTCTTCATCATATATGCATAGGGATTATCTTCCCTTATTCGCAAGTATGTATCTCAAGGTAAGTTAATTACATTAGTGTAGAGTAGTTAGGTATTCTCCAGCAATAAGTCATATGTTCTTCATATATGACAACTTCTTTTTCTTTAAAGCTATTAACAAGGAATGCCAATCTGTTAAAAAATGCTTAAAGGCTTATACGCAGGCATCAACACAAGTTATAAACTTCTAGAAATCAAGCATTACATTCAATTCTAATACAAAGTTGGATATTGTTAGAAATGTGCCCTAATGACAATCACCTTAGGCACTTAATATACATATTTATAATGACATTCTTTCATTATATTGGTATTCATTTACATATGAATTGATGTAGATCTTAAACCGATTAATAAAGTCCATGACATGAAACACAATATGAAGGAAATCATGATGAGATCATGATTATGAGATTCCTATCATATGTAATTGTGTTCATATCTAAATGATCCCTAGTCATAGGATTAACAAGATGGAACATTATTAATTTGGATAAACTAGCATATGTTATACTCATTGATTTGATCAAGTAGTTGATCTCATGAACTATAGAAATGAAATGTTTAATGTTAACATGTGGATGCTTGCTAGAGTGGTCAAGTACATTGGATAACCTGTTATGAGACTATGAGATAATCATATGGATTATCTATTCAAATGTCAGCGATAGTCTCATCATAACAATGGTGCAAGTATCTATAAACTTGAAGTGCTCAAATTTATTTTGGATACTGATTCTGTACTTTGACTCCATTCCTTATTGCCTTAGTAGAGGTTGCTCAAAGGATGGTGATTAAGTACAACTTAAGGTATTCAAAGGTAATTGAGCAACCAATAAAGGATTCATTTCCTTTAATAGAAGGAGAGTATACCTATAGCCTCTTATCGAGATCATTACTCGAGAAACTTTGGCCAAAGTAGACATGTGTTGATGATGGTCTTCAAAGACATTTGATTGGGTAATAAGTCTCAAGAATAAGAACTAACAACACTCTGACTAGATGTGACATAGTTAATCTAGTGGGAGATAATACATAGTTCATGCTCTAAACCGAGTGGGGTATAGTGAGGGTGAAAGGATGAATTGCATGGGTAATTGTCGATGGAAGGGTTTACAGTCAGACCACTAACTTTTCTATCAATTGGGGGTTATGATATAATGCTAGATACTGCTTATGATATACTTGAGATAAAGTATTGATCTGAGTGGATAACATAATCGGGAACCTAATAAGTTACACGCATAGAGGGAATGAAGGAAATGTCAAATAGGTTTTGGATGTGATACAAAATATGAGAGAGATAATTGTGCGAAAGAGTTTTGCAGTTTGTGGCAATACAGCTCGTCACGGGTGTAACGAAAGCTTGATAACTTTTGTTCATTGCAGGCATGACATAAGCTTGATAGTTTTTGTTTATCGCGGGTGTGATGAACGTCATACGCATAATGAGGGTCTGATAGCTTTTATCACACCCAAGCCTTAAAGTTCATCACGGGTGCGATGACTTGTGATTCTACAGTATTCTATTATGAATAGGAACCTAAATCTTGGGCTTTAAGTCCCCATCTCTAATTTGAATTAAAGAATATATGAATAGACTTTTTAAGGGTCTGAAATGTGGCTGTCTCCATATAGAAATATAAGTTATTTTCTTCTTCTTCTCTCTCAAAGATTATTTATTATTACTAGCACTTTGATGTTTAATCACGCCATTACTTTCGAGCTTCTTTTTTTCACTCTTTCGCATAGATCACTATTAGAGCAATTCATAAGCTTTAGACTGTTATGGCTTACTGCAATCTAATAAGAAGGAAAGGTCACAATCTTGAATATCAAAAGTCAAACAAAGAGGTAATCATCTTCAACTTTATATGGTTAATTGATTGTAATAATGCAGGGCGATTCATAGTTTGAGTTTAATAAATTTTGAATTCCATTACCATTGATGTGTGTGATATATCACCAAAATCCAACAGTTGCATCAAAGCATCCCTATGCGTATTACAATTAATTTTCATTGAAGATTCATTGAGATTGCTAGAAGTCAACATTTTGGATTCTTTAATTTTGAAAAATTAATTTGGATTAACATTCGGTTTTTGTTTCTTTTCTTCATTTATATTCTATTTATACAATGTCAGTGGATGTCTTGAAAGAATTTGAGTTGATATAAATGAGATTTGTATGATGAAATTTGTGATTATTCTTAATTGCCCAAATCTAGGTTTTTAGTGACCTAGAATGGTTGATTGGCTTCATTCAAGGGGCTGTTCATTTTTTATTTGTTCTTTGATAACCAAATTCTATTTGAAACATGTTGATAATGTGTTTTAATCTATGGATAACAACCAATTTGATTTAAAATTGTTTTAATTGAATTTTGCAAACGATTACACAACTAGGGTTGTTTACCTAGCCATGTGACGGGGCTGTTTGGTTTGTCAAATTTTACATGATCTTATTTCGTGCCCCAACACCTTTAATTCATGATTATGGGATATTCATAACATTATCTTTATATCTTTTGTATCTAAAGTGATTTGGTTCAGTTCTAAGGTTCCATTTTAATTCTAGATGATAGATGACTTAATTTGGGCAAATTTGTATGACTGGTGTGCTAATTTTATTTATGATGAGTTGGATTTTCTAATGAATTAATTTGATTAGTTTAAATGATCTTAAGATACCTAAATTAATGATATAAAATTCTATAATTTTTTGGATTTTTTGAATTTGAGTTTGAATTAACTTAGTTTGACCAATTGCAATCCTAGTATGACAATTTAATTACATTCAAGTTGTAATTGAATTGTTTAATTCTCTTGGCATCATAATAACTTGTAATTAAGGTGATTTAATTAAGAATTAATTTATGGAAAAATTGAGATTTAGTTTATAATGTGATTATGAAATTAAATTTAATATGGAAATTACATGCAAATAAAGAAGTAACCTAATTAACAAATTAGGCAATTTTAGGTAAAAATTTGATATGATCAATAATTTGCTTAATTAGTATAATTTCCTATTAGAAAGAGTTTCTAATTGATCATATGATCATTTAATGTGATTAAATGATGTATATATGGTGAATTTCTAATTATGACCGAAAATCCAATTTTTGTTCAATTGTTGAAACAGATTTTTCAAAAGGGAATCCAAAATGTCATTTTCTAGATTACATTTATTTTATGCATTAGATAATGCATGTCAGGAGTATATGGATGACATGATGGTTGAATATGGACTTGACTAGTGAGATTGTTCATGTATGGTTATTTTGTAAATTAGGTAAAATAAGGCCAGCGTGTCCTTGACTTCTCTTTTCTTTCTCATTGTATTTGTCTTCTCATCTCACTTCCCTCAAATTTAAATTGAAATTTTCTATTTTGAAATTGTATAATTAGATTACATAGGACTATGATAGATTTGAAGTGCAATGTCATGAGTTTTGAGCATGTATCACATACATATTACACTGCAGAAAATAAAAATTTTCAAAACTCAAATCAAAATATTATATTTGTGCTAATTAAAACTAATTTAATCAACGAAAATTCAGAAATTATACCTTTATAATTTCTTATTTTTTTTTCAACTTCTCACCTTGTTGGGTTGTAGCAAACCACAACAATTCAATTTTGGATTGTCTCTAACAATATCCACAAAAAAATGAGAGGATGAAACCACTAGAGAGATGTCTTGAACATACCTCACAGTGCTAGCAACGATATATGTGTTAGAGATGTGCCCAAAAGGCAATCGCCTTAAGCACGTAGTGTACACATTCATAAAGGCATTCTTTCATCATATTAGTATTCATTTGCATATGAATTGATATAGATCTTAAACTGATTAATGAAAGTCCATGATATGAAACATAGCATGAAGGAAATCATGATGGGATCATGATAATGAGATTCCTATCATGTGTAATTATGTT